>VACF01001954.1:0-17420 GCA_006891605.1 Pleurozium schreberi
ACCTTGAGCGTGGAGAGGACAACACAAGCTTGACAGCAGCAGAAGCACGAATATCATCATTGCTGCTCCTTTCTGAGGCCTGATGTCTCAAATTGATGAATGCAACTTGATAAGGAGATACCACTCCACGTTTCCATTTTCTCTGTAAGAGCGGACCATCAATTTGCAGCGATTTGAACAAGAGGATGAAGGAAATACGGCAGAACCCTAATTGATCGATGGCACTTCCCTAGATGCAGCCAAGGCGCCGGTTATCATAATATAGACAAGCAGTCCTCCAGGTCTAGGTCCTTCACCATTTCCMGGCATCCACTKCCAAACTCTTGCTCTTCATTGAAAAGGATGACACACTTGAGTTACAGTTCTACCACCATATTATGACACTCCATAATATGATGATATTATTAATTCAAAGAATGAACACGTGACAAGTCATTTCTGTGCTGGATCCTTGCTTGTCACCCTGAAGATCTAAAGGACTTYCCAAAAGTGTTTAATAGAGAGGGACAACGGAATCCCATAAATAATGGTACACCAAGTTAGGAGACAAATGCCCTCAACTGGAGTGTAGATTCACAGGTTTTCCAGCATACTGCGAATAATCTCCCATATTGCATCATGGCGAACATATTCACGCTCCATCCAGGAGTTGAAGCCAGTGACTTCACCTCCATAATCCTGTGATTTTATAAAAGATAATATTTCATGATTCCACCGTCTCCTTCAGAATACCTCACCTCCATGAAGATCTTAACAACAAATACACTTCGGACAAAGATTCTTTACATTTGCCGATGAGCCTCATGATCTCAGTAGCCCCACTTGCTAATTCAAAATCCATCTGGTCATAACTTTTAAGAAACTGCATATGTCAAAGCGCCTTCCTTGAGACTTGGGATCCATTATACCGAAACCCCATGAAATACATGAGCCGGCGGCTGCGGCTACAAATCAGGACAGCGTCATAGTAGACAGCGCAACATTGAGGAATCSATCAATGCGGAGATATCACAGGACGTATACAGAGTCCTTATCTGCCCTCTGCAGAATATATTAGGACTCGTTAYTAAAGTGCGGCTGAGCGGTTAGGTTTGAACTTCACGTGAACGTCAATTTTATATACGCTTGGTTGTCTCCACGGAATCGCCACCTAAATGAGCCTCGCCCATTCTTGACGACAGTTTCACTAGGAGAAATTGAACGGTTAGAGCTAGCATTCGGTTCAAATAGCTAAAATTCAGAATGTGAGCTTTACTGCCAGATATGAATTTTAACCATATCTTTGCACGGCGATTTTTGCTCGAAACGTAACCAGCTCAGATGAGTAAATTCCAGCACCTAAAGACCCTACATTGCGAGCATACTGTACAAGACATTAACTAGGTCATTCAGAACATATTCAGCAATCAATATAGTAACAAGAAAGAGAACATCACTTCCTCACGGCATGCACCCAGCCAGATTGACAATCAGAGAGCAGATAACCAAGGAAAAAATGTGAATCAAACTTGCACGAGTAACTTGGAAATCCAAGGAAACGCTGAATTCTCTTTCAGTTTATAGACTCGTATCACAAGGGAACACCAAAATTATTACCGCATGTTCCCTTCACGCAAAACATCAATCATATCATATAACTTCTTATCTGCCCTCTCCCGAATCTGCGCATTACAGCATAATTACAGAGTCAGGAAACGCTCGGTATAAAGCCACATTCAAGCAGCTCAGCAGTAGTATCTACACACAAGGCCTTTACAAAACATTTCTCAATTAAAGGACCACTCAGACTATAAATCAAGCACGAAGATATTGTTACTGTAACCCCTAAGTGCCTAAATGGCCCAAGGTGTCTGCTTCTATATCCTTAGGGGTTGAGGACGATGCTTCAAGGGAAGATAACAAGTGTAAAAATAAGAAGGAGAAATCATACCCTACAGCTTTAGATGATAGAAACATCTTTCGAAATTTACTATAATTGAAGATTAGCATCCAAGTAAACTCTCGATTTTCAGCTTCGAGACTTTGAAAGTTAAATCAAACAGGGGTCGGATCTCACCTTCTTGGCTAAAAACAAGACAGCATCGACAGTCCCCTCCGCATATATGGATCTTCCACACACACTACATTGCGAGCATACTGTACAAGACATTAACTAGGTCATTCAGAACATATTCAGCAATCAATATAGTAACAAGAAAGAGAACATCACTTCCTCACGGCATGCACCCAGCCAGATTGACAATCAGAGAGCAGATAACCAAGGAAAAAATGTGAATCAAACTTGCACGAGTAACTTGGAAATCCAAGGAAACGCTGAATTCTCTTTCAGTTTATAGACTCGTATCACAAGGGAACACCAAAATTATTACCGCATGTTCCCTTCACGCAAAACATCAATCATATCATATAACTTCTTATCTGCCCTCTCCCGAATCTGCGCATTACAGCATAATTACAGAGTCAGGAAACGCTCGGTATAAAGCCACATTCAAGCAGCTCAGCAGTAGTATCTACACACAAGGCCTTTACAAAACATTTCTCAATTAAAGGACCACTCAGACTATAAATCAAGCACGAAGATATTGTTACTGTAACCCCTAAGTGCCTAAATGGCCCAAGGTGTCTGCTTCTATATCCTTAGGGGTTGAGGACGATGCTTCAAGGGAAGATAACAAGTGTAAAAATAAGAAGGAGAAATCATACCCTACAGCTTTAGATGATAGAAACATCTTTCGAAATTTACTATAATTGAAGATTAGCATCCAAGTAAACTCTCGATTTTCAGCTTCGAGACTTTGAAAGTTAAATCAAACAGGGGTCGGATCTCACCTTCTTGGCTAAAAACAAGACAGCATCGACAGTCCCCTCCGCATATATGGATCTTCCACACACATTGTGCTGGAATTCGAAGTTAACCCTACAGGACCAAAGAAACCTCGTCAAATAACAGCACCTTCCAAAATATCAACAACGAGGCCAACGTTTAGTAATAATACAACAAGCTTCAAAAACTTGAGGGACAGAATAGCCGCTCCAAGGGAGTAGTACGCACATGCCGTCAGGAGAAACAACACGATATGTGTGAAAAGCATGGCCATTGAGGTGTTCTTCGGGCACTTTCATCTCTTCAATTTGCCTCTTGGAGTCCCTTATCATCTCAATCTGCAGACATCCAAACACAACTATCAGTTGTGAAATGCATGAGGATGTATTGATGGTAAAGAACACATGAACTTGCAGGATTTTACATGCATCAGAGAGCGTGATGAGTAAGGCACCTCTTCTTCTATATTATAGTCAAGGCCTAGTTTCTGGAAGCTGCCAACAATGGCTCTCGCAGTTCCTGATGTGTCCATCTTGGTTGACTGGTGTGATTCCGTGACCTGTGGTTGAAAAAGAGAAGTACCCAGTTGCAGGAAGAACTCCCAAACCCTAGAAATATTGAGACTTATCATCGATTCCACATGAACTGCTATGCACGATAACAAGATCCATTGAGTCTTCTCTCAAAGACATGAAGTAGAGGATAGCAAAAGTCAAGGACAGTGACAAGAAATCGACCTCAGCAGACTTGGCCTGAATACCAAAGATCTCTCTATTGCGCTACAAATCTCCCAAAGATCACACTCTTAAACACGTTACAATGCTTRAAGTAACGCAAAATTGAATCCTCTACCTTACATACGGAACCAATCATCAAATCTTTCCTGTAAAAATTCAGTGTAAAACTACTCACCTGTAGCTTATAGCCTGAAAAGGCGCCTGGAAACTGCTCAGCCATAATCGCCATGGCTGCTTGAAATGCTACAACCTAAAACATCAACGCTTCATTCACAATTCCATTCCAACGATGCTCACTGCTTCCAAAGCCCCCAAGAACAGACCGCTGAAAACTTCCAATGCTCATGCGCCACATTGTCTTACAAATAAACGAGAATCACATCATAAGAGCATTACCTGCTTTCCCATTTGAGGGGCAATGACAGCGTACACTCCAGCCTTGAGGACATCGTCCACCAGTTTCTCCCGGTCGCCACCGGTGGTGCCCATCACGAATGGTAATCCACGACTGCAATAAAATTCAGCGTTACCTGTAAGAACACCACTTTAAACATCTGAACAAACATCAACCACCACCACCACTAAAAGAAAAAGAAAGAAATGCAAAGGCGAAAGTTAACCTATATCATGAAGCTTACAACATTGGTTTACATACAACCCCTAAATGCCCAAATTAGGGTAAAAGCACGCTCTCTGACCATTGGCAGCAGCTGGCAATGTATAGTCCACAACGATGACATTCGGGTAGTCCTTCATGACTTGATCCATCACCGTCTCGCGGTCCTTGGAATCCACGGATTGGACAGTGATCCCTTGAATGTTAAACTCACGCCCCATGCCAGGTCCTGTGAGGCACACGGGCACTAATTGCATCCCCACTCCGACAGCAGCCTCGGCCACCGCTCCTCCCATCTTCCCGGAGCAATCGTTCACCTGCCACATATCCCCCTCAGAATCCAAATCATACAAGACATTCCAAAAAAATTCAAAACAATAAAAAAATTTCAACCAATCCAGGGATTTTTAACATTCTAAGCAGTTTGAACTTTTCAACCATTCCGAACGTTAGAACGCTGTCCTTCGGCTACGCACCATGAGAGCCAAATCGCCGAAGCTTGACGAGCTTGCAGCTCGTACTGAAACGGGAGAGCATCTCTGAGCCTTGACATCCATTTTGAGAGGCTTCGCACGGCACCGAAACTCCACACCCCCAGTGAAAGAACTACCGGCGCAGGTATCGGGAGTATGAGCGCGGTGAGGAATGACAGCAGACAGAGTGGGATTGGAGGTGGTCACTGCCATGCGGGTCGCCATTGCAATGTCTGAAGAACTAGAAGATGGGGAAGCGGAAAACGATGGGGTAGACGGAGTCGACCTCGAGCCTTAAACCCTAAACCCCGGAGCCTCGGCTCCTGCGAAATTCTTGAAACCTAACGAATAAGCACATTGCCACAAGAAATCACCTGAAACCTAACGAATTCCACAATCACTAATCCAGCACGACGTGCATGTCGATAACCAGTCGATAACTGCATCGAGACGATTCTAGTAGTCAAGAAACAAGCACAAATCATCAAATCTAAAAAGTTCTCTCATTCCTCAATTAATTCAGGAATGTATATCTCGCTTAAGAACATCTAACGTATATCAGTTTCAAGATTTTCTGGGAACTGGCAGACAGCTTCGAAACCTTGAAAAGGCATTCGGCGGTGATGTTCGGGTGTGCGACAGGACTGCATTGATTCTTGACATTTTCAGTCAACGAGCTGCAACTCGTGAAGCCACATTGCAGGTTTTTTGAGGCCTACGTTGCCAAAATGAGCTCCTTCCGACGCATATGTTTGCCGTGTAACATGTAACGCTATTTCATGAAGACCGTGTTTGATTACCTGTAGTGTCTTGTTACTAATGGGAAAATGTGTCCTGGGTGCTTGGATTTTAATATAGGTAGATTTGGCTCAGCTTGAGTATCAGCTTCCCAGACTTACACGCATGTGGACCCATTTGGAACGTCAAGCTGGAGGTCTGGTGAAGGGAATGGGAGAGAAGCAGATTGAAGTTGACAAGCGTATTCTTCGAACTCAGGTGAGTTTCCTGYTGGGTAAGAGTTACTGTCAAASTTGTAACTTTCWGAGATGTCTGCCAGGGCATACTTTTGCGTATCGGATTGCATGGTCCATTGTTTACTGATGGGTTGTAGAGCTTTCACGCAGATTGCACAACTGAAAAAGCAACTGGAGGCGGTACGGGGTCATAGGCAACAATACCGTGACCGTAGAGCATCAGTGCCAATACCTGTCGTTTCTTTGGTACTACCTTCTAAAGATCCAGTCCTGATTTYCCACGTATCAGAGTTGTGACCTGGATAGTGCTGTCAGATGTGAGTGTGATTGAATTCATCATTTCTCAATACTTCCTTTCACCCCGTTCAAACACAACCCATCGGCATATCCACATTGCTAGGTGATACTTAGTGATTAACAAAATGTTTAGGCTGTTTTTCCACTTATGGGGCTCGTTCTTTTCTTGCTAGATTGTTGTGTTGACATTTTGTGTGTTTTGTTTTCAGGTTGGTTACACAAACGCGGGAAAAAGCACGTTGCTGAATAGGCTCAGTGGAGCTGGTGTCTTGGCAGAAGATCGACTCTTTGCAACTTTGGACCCAACTACCCGGCGCGTGGAGGTACAGTYTTGATCTGCTACATTTCTACTGGATTAATGCTCTGAATGCATGCACTTTGGAACTTCAAGCTATTATGCTTGGTTGCTGTTTGAGCAATGCCTTGACAATAGCTGCGCACTTGAATTCTTTGGTTCTTTCCACTGAGCTGGGTGCTTCGCCTACCCTTCTACGGTTTTGATGTTTTTTATTCTCGCTCACTCGTGTATGTTGGCTGTGGATGTTTTGACAGCTACCAAACGGGAAAGAAAGTCTTTTCACAGACACCGTGGGATTTATACAAAAGCTTCCTACCCAGCTTGTATGTACCATTCCCAGGAGTTCTTGTGCAGCATATTCGTATACGTATCCCTACTCTTTTTGGCTTATGACGTTTAMCTCTGTATGCAGATTGCGGCTTTTAGGGCCACCCTCGAGGAGATCAGTGATTCATCTCTGCTGCTGCATGTCATGGATGTGAGGTATCTTTTTTACCCTGCGATCTCCAATGACGTTTACTATGGTAGTATTTGGCCGATTGCTAAGTCTTACTCGTCGTGGTAGATAATGAGAAGGACGGGGAAGTGAATCGGAATCTGTAATGCAGTTTCATGCTTGTGTAATAGGATTATTGTGATGCTTGTCTGATAGAACAAAGTAAGAGACCCTTGGTATCTCATAGACTACAGTTAATCCAGGACATCGATACTCTTTTCAATCTAGTAATAGTTATGTCTTGTTAGAGTTTTGTATAACGATGTGCTGGAGATGTGTGTTGTGATCCAGTCACCCCATGGCAGCACAACAAAGAAAAGCAGTGGACAGTGTTTTAGCTGACCTCGATGTCGGCCATATCCCTTATCTCTGTGTTTGGAACAAGGTTTGTGGTCTCCCACTCTCATGTTTTTGCAATGTATCTTTGAATGTGTGTTTGCCTAGAGAGTGTTTGCCCATTTATTTTCAAATGAAGGAATCCGCTAWGTGCTGACAAAGGTACGTCTGCTCTTTGTTCACTCAGTTTGACAAAGCGGAGAATCCTGAAGCACTGAGACTTGAGGCTGYGCGTCGCGGGGATGTAGTGTGCATTTCTGCTTTGACGGGCGAGGGTATGAAAGAATTTCATGAGGCAGTTGAAAACAAGCTCAAGGTGACAGCCTGACGAAAGCGTACTGGGATTTCTATAATACCGTACTAGGATTGTGATCGTTTATAGTCTGATGAATTTCTTAGATGGAAGACCCGTCAATAATCTCCGTGGAGCACGGGGCCAAATTAAAGTATGGATGCTCGTGCTTGATTTTGCTCGACTGAAATAGTTTCCTTTAACCATCCGTATGTATCTGTATTCTACAGGACTTGATGGTGCATATGGAGGCTGTAATTCCGTATGGGCAAGGGGAGCTTGTTAATCTTATCCATCGCTTGGGTATAGTGGAGCTTGAGGTCCGTGAACGTTTTGAAAGTCTTTGGTTACAGGAAATGTATAGATGCCAGATAGATGTACTATGTTCTGCAGAAATGGCTGTTTCCGAAGTAAAGGATTCCCCTTTTAATTCTAACAGAATACCATTGAGAGCCTGAACTAATTATGAAAGCCCATCTCAGTATTCATTGTCCACTCATTGTCTTTCTATTTTTTTCATTCTATCCGATTGTGGCAAAGAATTCGAAACCTGTGAAGCCAATGTCCAAATGCCATWGCTCTCTGATTAATTGTCCTGCACTGACTTGGGCGTTTTTGTTGTTGWCTTTGGATACAGGAGTACACAGATAGAGGGACCCTTGTGAAGGCGCATGTTCCAGTGGCTTTGTCCAAGCAGCTGATGCCCTTGCGCCGACAACCCAACATATAGTAATGCATAGATCGATGTATTGCCATTTTGTACCCCAGCTGGTTTCCAATTTTGTCAATAAAATTGTACTCCCTCTGTCCCGAAATAAATCCAGGGTTTCCAAATATACTTGTCCCAAATTAAATTCGAAATTGACTCTCCACAACTCGATGAACAACAACTAAAGCTAGTTTGAGTTCCCTCAAGCAAAAGAATCCATAGTTCTACACTTCAAAGACTATATAGCAATTCGATCATTGCAAACGGAATCAAAATGCAACCCTCTAGCCAACCAAAGGCAAAGAATTTACACCACAATTATACAAAAATGGCTACTAATAAATCTCTTGTTGAGAATGTTTTGGCGTTGAATCACAATACATTGTCAGAATTGAATAGAAAGGATGTCAATGGATGTCACTCCACCAACATTGCTTAGAAAATGATAAAAATCAATACCACTGGGGAGCAGTTCCAAAAAGGGCAAAAAAATTTCAAATTCATTGTCCGTTTTCAACATGCACAACTTAATTGTTGACTTCCATTCTTTCACATGTAATGGGACTTAGTAAAACCTATAATAACTACACAAGCTTCTTAAAATAGGAACAATTCTTATGCTAATCTAACCATTTCCAAGAAATCCCGGACTTATTTTGGGACGGAGGTAGTACATTCCAAGGTTGCTCGTCAACAAATGGATCTGTTTGTGTTTTCCCGCCTCTGATGGCACCCTCGAATGTTTCTCAACTCTTAATCTGTGTTCGACAATGGCAGGAAAGGTGTCAGTTCAGGAATGTGGAATAATTTATTGAGTTTAAAAGAGAATCCCTGCGCGGAACAATCAGATATGTAAGTTATTGCTCTTGTTTCTTTCCCGGTGTTTGAAGCTGAAATTTTCTAATTCTGGTGATATGGATTGACTGCTAAAATTTTCCAATTCTGGTGATATGGATTGACTTTCTATCGATCATACTAACTCACCTTTGACCAAACTTAAGGATGAAAATCAAAGTTGCAATCCAGGTCTGTTTAAGTAGATTACATTTCACATTCACCCTGTTGACGTCTGTTGATATTAGCAGACGTTATCCTTGGACCGGCAAATGCCAAGAGGTTCATCAATACATCACCCAAAAACGTTGATCTTTGTTGCATTCGGTTATAACAATTTAGATTTCAGGCTGACTTGGCACCGTTCAAGGGAACCCACATTTTACCTCCTCAGTCATTAAATCCGTATTGCAACTGATTAACCCCTAAATGTTTAATTGCAATTGATTAACCCCTAAATGCCCGAGGCACCAAAATTCTGGTGTCAGACAATACTTTGACTCAAAATAAAACCTAACCAAATTACTAATTTTAGTGGTTCATGTTTTTTTTGAAAAATTCTTTTTGAAGTCTAATTTTAGCACCCAAAAAATTGAATCTTGAAAATGAGTGATTATGAATTTTCTATTCAAGTTTTTGTGCAAGGGTCAAATCTTGATTTTCTAGAATTGAAGGCTCTTGGAGAAAACATCACATTAAAAGTTCATTATAAAAAATTGCAAAGTAGATTTTTGGAAGCCATAATTTGATTGGGATTAAGGTACCAACACCCAAATGTAACACTAGTCGTTTTGTGACACCTACAAGATGACCTAAATTCAAGTGCAAAGTAGACAATTGGAGTTCCAAGAAGTTGTCACTCTTCCAAAAAGGGTTCAATCACCTATGTGTGATCCAAGGTTAGAGTGTGTCACTTTTGGGTGTTTATGTGCCTACTTTGGTGTTGGTATAGTGTCCACAGGAGGTGCATCTATGTAGTTGTTTTCAAAAATTTGTACTATGTTCATACAAGCTCGGAAAAATACGAAACCAATTTTGTTGATTTCTTAAACTATTTCCTAACAAGTGCACATCATTTTCTTTTGTAGCTACCCTCAAGACTTTCAAATCTAAAACAAGTGTTGCATTTAGGTGCTTCTACCATACACATGTTATGCCTTCTAAACTTGCATATTTTTGGTGAACAACATTTTAGAAGAGGACTAGAAGACTTCAAATTATTATTATAGTTTTACACCCTCATGATCAAACATTAATATCTTTCAATCCATATGTGATATTGTTGTGTTTTCTTTTTGCATGTAATCTCTAACAGGTTTAGTTTGTATTTGTATGGTTAATTAAAAATTTAATTGATAAAACTTATCAATATGTTGGCGTTTTCCTCAATTTAGAGCAAATTCCAAAAGGTTCAAAGAAGGCCTTGGGCATTTAAGGGTTAAAAATGAATGATTGATTTGTGATTAATGTAGCTTTTGTTTCAAGGATTACCATTTCAAAATTGAAATGCACAATATTGAATCTGTTAGTAGATAAAGTTCCAAGGTTGGTTTTTTCAAAATCCATTCTAAGTTGCCATTTCTATTGCAAGGAGCAAATAACTTTACAAATTCTTTTTTTTGTATACTTAACTATAAGATCTTGTACTTAACTAGTATAAAAATGTGTAGAAGAAATTTTAGAAACTTTCACAAAATAGATCACAAGATTGATTGGCCCAAAATGAAGAAAATGGATTTTTGAAGATGTTTTGTTGCTAGATTATTTGACTTTGAATCTTCTTAATTATAAAATTTTGCACTAAGACTTTTGATTTTTTTTAAAATAGATTAAAGATTTGATTTTAAAATCTAGAAAAAAAAATTCAAAAAGACATATTTAATTTTCAATTTTTTTCAAATTGTTAAAATAGAAAATTGCACAAGATTGAAGGAAATACTAAATTGTGAATAGTTCTAATATGGAATTGAAATACACTAATTTCAATAGTGAGGTTGTTGGCTAGCAAGTATATTTAACCTTGCAAAACTTTTTTTTTTTTAAATTGTTAAATTTGAGTTCAAAAACAAATCCATTGACTTATTATTTAAAGAAGTTTCTAGGATTGCCAACAAAACAAAAATCTATTGTTGACTTTCACATCACTAATCCGAATGGATTGATCTTCATGCAAACAAAAATGCAATCTATGAAGAATGAAATTTACAAACCTTATTTCAAGTTTTTGTAGATATTTTTGTTGTCTTGGTCTCCCTTTTTTTTTAGCTTATTGTTGCCAAGATTGTTGCATAACTTTTGCTACCAATTATTGATTGAAATAAAAATTATATTCCTAAAAACAAAAATATTTGTCTATCTTAAAATAAGTCTGAAAAAATCTTGTCAAAAACTGGGGTTACATGAACCTGCCCAAATCCCATTTTTCAAAAAATTAGTAAATGATCAAGTAATTGTTATGTTTTGAATTATAATGAAAATATACCAATTGCAAATTATATTAAAATAGGACAATTGAACAAAACAATATACCAACTCCCATCATGCACCTGAGGTACATGACATACTCAATTTGCACTAATTTTACACTAGAATATGCATTTTTGTGAAGTTTTTCATATAGACCATGTAGATATTTTTCAATAGATTTTTTCAATTTATAATAACCTGATGGTCTTTGTATCAAATTCCCCCTCCCCCTACAAAAAATAGTGAAATCAGGTTGTACACTTGTACCACACTAATTTTTTGGCATTTGACACAATATAAATATTTTCAGATATTGTACAAGAATGCACTACTTTTGATTTAAGTATTGTTGTATTTTGAACCCATGAGTCTCCATGTTCCATGTGTATAAATGAAAATATTTTTAGAAATATTTGTTGACTTTGATGACTTGAAAAGTAACTTTTTTTATTTAAGGCAACCTAACTATTAAGGCAATCTAATTTTAACATCCAATTTACAATATAGACAATATCATAGTAGGAAGCTATTTGTTTTTTCCTTAGACCACCTACATTGTATCATTTTTCTTCAAAAATTGCATTGATCAAAATATATGCACAATATCTTTGATTTTCAATTCTTGTAGACAAGTATGTACAAAGACCAATCCCTTCACACCATGACAATGAGTCATCTGACGATGGAAACACCCAAAAACATCAATTAGCCTCTAGAGGACCATTTTGTTCCTTTGGAGGACAATGGGAATTCGCTCCTAGAGGACCATTTTGTCCCTTTGGAGGACAACAAAAATTCGGGGCATGTACCTAAGGTCTCAATTTTTGTCCTAATTTTTTTAAACTTGTTTTGAAGATAGAAAAAATAATTATTTTCATGGGAATGCATCATCATTTGATGTTTTTTTCCATGTTTAACCTAAGACCACAAAATGTCTTGTCTTGGCCTCCAAATCAACCACTGTCCTCAATGGGTTACCGAAAGGTAAGGGACACATTTAGTGATAGAATAGGGTACAAGAATGGGAACAAGGACACTTTTGGGTGTTTCTACCTTACCTTGTACCAAATCACCATGCAACAAATCAATTTCCAGTTTCAACTTAGCCAAACATTTTAGAACCTATGAACCCTAACCTTGGACACAGACCTGCTTCACATAATTTCAGGCAAAATTTCTGCCTCTTCCCTTGTCCTTGTGCCCTTGCTCCGAGGATCATTCAGTCTAGCAAAGAATTAGCGTATAGTAAGTTTTCCAAATTCTAATTATAACGGTACATTAATTACTCTGTTTACAAGATGGTATTGAATTATGTTATCAGCTTTGCTTGTATCACACCATTTGTTGTGCTAATCAAGAAAAAAGGAACAGCACCTCTTTCAACGGCAGGAAGAAATGGTGGAAATCTCTACAGTGCAATCAATGACCAAGTTCAACCTTTCCATTTGTGTTAACTTATGAGCGATGAACCCTCACAACGCTTGGAAACCCCTATTCACAGGTGGCACAATTCAACAGAAGRGATAAGCAGTTAAGCACAAGTGTTGCACTAATTACACTAAATTAAATATACTTCATCATCAAACGAGCCTCTGACTACCATCCACCTGACTAGATTGACCGTAAACCCACTCCATAGATTCGGTTGCTCAAACTCACCGAACAATGACCTCCGGGTCACCCTCACGGTGTCAGATCGTGTAGATAATAGGTAGGTGAGTAAAGCTGATGATGATTAGGTTTTAAAAAACCTTGGTATTTGCATGAGATGGCTTATGCATCATCACATATGCTGTGTCTGAATTTGCGTGGCACTCCATCCTATTCTGTAACCTTTCATCTACACTCTATCCATCGTSAGGGAGCTCATATAACATCCTTGTGAGTTTTCTTGCGGTACTTCCCCATGAGGAAGTCATGATTTGTGAAACCATTCCACCACTTTTGTACACTCTTCGTCGCTAACTTCAAATCCAGAGCAGGATATTTGAACAGGGCACACATTGCTGAAATCTTCTCTGGGGCCTGCTAGGTGTGGGTCCAAACTATTGTAAGTAATCCACCAAATAAAATTGATGTAATACTTCCCATGAGATTGAATTCAACGATCATCAGAACTCTAAATCAATTACCTGTTTCAGGGTCTAAAATTAGCGGTCTTCCTTCGGCTTGGCTTTCGGCGATGRCAGCGGTATTCGAGGGTCGATTCCACACTTCTTCAACAATCTGTCTCGGACAGAACTGTTGGATTTGGTAATGGTCGAGGATGTAGGAGGTACCTTGGGTAACGCAAAGACAACAGAACGCTTCACAGCGTTTGGCTTTCTCTCCTGCATAAATATGAAAAGATATAAATGTCAGCTTTGCAAAATGATGAATAGGCGGGAAGGACAGGCCAAGTCAGATTACTCATGAAACAAAACTCTGTTTACCAATTTCTTTGTGGCAGGTGTTCGCTGTCGTTTTGACCACGGAGATGTAATCACGTCTACTTGAAAGTCTGTGTCATCTTCGTCTGAAGGGTCAGTCTCACTATCATCTGTATCATCTGTATCATCTGTATCATCTGTATCCTCTGGTGCTCTCTGTACGTCAGAATCCTCACGCTGCACAAATTCTCAAAATAAAACAATCCTCAGCACATAGAACCCGATCTATAATCATGCTCACTCCAGCTCACATTACACTAAGATCCACGCTGAAATTTCAGATAGAAAAAGTCAGCTGTAACATTCAACCTCCACAAACATTCCTTGCACTATAGGAGCACAACGTCCTTAAAWAATGTCTTCAACGATATGATCAACCAGGAGTGAGTGCCTCTGGAGGTTGTAATGATCCAGCRCAAATAAAGCTCAAATACGAATCCCTGTGCATGAATCTAGGATGTATAACCATGAACTGGGAATGTGACGGCTAGAAACAAGATAAGATACCTCTGCCAAGGTTGGCCATTGTGAGTCTGGACTTTCAGTTGAAAGCGACCGGAACTGCGAAGTTAATACCAGAAATAAAACTTTTAGTAAACACGACAAATTCAAAACCTAATGAGCGGATAATATAATCATCGCTTGACATGATTAACCCATGACTAACAGAAGAACCTAGTTGCATCTTGATCATCGCCTAAACAAGAAGCTCGAATAATTGAAACTCACAAGTAGGATTCCCAAAAGGCTAAAATTTAGACAGTAGAATTCGCCTCCAAACTCATGAAAGAACGTGGAAAACTAGTACATCAACCCTGTTCCGATGAGACSTTTGAAGATTTTCAGACATTTACCGTGAGACGTACTGTGGCAGCTGCCTTAGGATCGACAGCTGGACGAACAAACCCCTCCCTCTGTACAGGAAAATCAGAAGCTCGTATTTATCAGCATACAAGCAAAGTTCTGCCAAGGCGCAAGTCGTAGAATGCAKTTGAACACTTCACCCGGTACACGTATCTCGAAATTTCATCCAAAGAACTTACTATTTTGAAAAAACTCTCAAGATATAAATTAGAAGGATCAGAACTGGGACAAWACAAAAAACAAACAAGCAMTTGCATAAACCAGACCAGATAGTTACTTACCTTCAACATATTCTCCAATTCGTTCACCACATTTGTATAATTCTCAAGTTTACTTGGTAAGTCACTTCCATCTTTCGACTGMACAAACAATGGCATGTTTTCCTCAGGCATCTGATTCTTGCTTTATCTGTGGTACAATAATTCCAAAGTGAGAGACTGACGCGTTTCATAAACGTAACTAATCTCACGAAAAATTTAAGACACTTTTAAAGAACACCTTTCGTTCAAAGAGGGGAGAAAGAGATGGAAGACTCGCTTAAAGATTCGTGCAGCGTGAGCGCAAAAATGAAGGTAACTTTCCTCGGTAACCCTACGAAGATCACTGAGGCGTCATAATCGCTGACCTGTTGCAGCCAAGATTGAAGATACGCACACAGCCTGAAAAGTCCTTCCTTCTCCCATTTACTCACTAAAGAGTGCGTATTCTCGACAGGAAACTCCGCAGTGGGTCGCAAACGCGCCAGATAATAAGCAGCTGTGTGCCTGTAAAACCTCATGCGATTTAGTATAGCGAAACTAGATCCAGCATTCCATGAAGAAAAGTAGGACTGCATTGTGCACGATTTTCATTGGACTCATCAAGAGCAGAGATAATTTAAGTCTCAATAAAGAAACAAGTTTCGTGCCCACCACATTAACTGCTTAAAAAGAGGAAACCGAAATTTTGAACGAACTTTCAACCTCTCCTCCATTCGCCATGTGATAATTTCACAAAGTCAAGGAATATCAAGGAGAAAGTGCTACACAAGTATACGGTTCAGAGCATCCTCTTGCTTACAAACGCACAAACCATGTCGAACWGACGATGAAACGAAATACGACAATCAAACCGTGCATTCGTCTAAAATCCAGAATAAACCTACTTTCTCCCACTAGTCTTTAAGTTCTTCAGCCTTCATAAATAAGCTGGGGTCCAGTAGAATAGCTAGTGATTTTCAGAGTCGAGTAAACTCAAGCAATGCAAGAAATTCATCGCGAATCTATTGAAGGTGGATATATGTCGAGTTGCATTGGCAGGTTGTAGCCTGTCAGGAAGTTACCGCCCAACACCACAGAGTCTTCTGGGGTCACCACACAATGAGGCCATCCCCCCGGCCTGCACAGTTACCAAATGAAATCGATAAGCCATCTGAGATGATGTTCCGCTAATTTCTTAACAAATACCCCAAACCATCATCAACTTTATTAAAATCGTACTCGAGAACATGAGCCAAAAATTGGTCTGATAAGATGTGCATATCCATTTACAGCAGCAATAAGATATAAAAGTTGCAGAGCAGATACAACACAATATTTCAAGAAAATATAGCTTACAGCATGAGAGTGTCTCCAGCTTTGAGTTCCAACTTTTGACACCCTGTTGCTCTGTCTGCAAAGAAAATGCTACCCTGCATTGTTATTTAAATGCTCAGCAATCCACCCTTGCAAATTTCCAGCTGTACGCAGACTMGAMGAAAGGAAAGAAGATCAYTAAGCAACTGAGGTCAGAGGGATAAGGGAGTCGCTACAAATCATAAACGATGTTTCAAGAAATTCAAGGAAGCTAATATAAGGTCATTAAAGGTTGTCTCCTGGCACAACGGCAATATTTCAAGATGCAAAAAAATTTCAATAATCCGAAGATCAAGATTATAATGATCAGCTGATAAACATGTTCTTGCCTGCCTGTCGGATGATGACCATTCTTCAAATGTCATCAAGTTGGCTTTAGTTGGAGGAACTAACAAGAATACCTTACTCCCGCTGATCCCCACAAKAACGTCGACATTGCTCATGTAAGTAGTAAAGAGGGGAATACTAAGAAGCAAACATCACAGCGAAAACATTCTGACTTACAACTTAAATATATTGAAACAGAACATTAGAGCAAGGATCGATAACTGCGAAATGATTTCTCCAGGGGATAGAAGAGGGAGTACTGCAGACCTGAGAACATGATACCACACAGAAGAGCCTCCAAAGTCGACATGAAAGTCCATGAAGCAATCCGTAACGCTCAACAAAGCATACAATTGTACCTGAAAGCACATACATAAAGCATGTGRACACACAGAAAATCACAACGACGTGGACATTCAGCACACAAATCAGCTGCAACTAAATTACGTTAACTCTAGGAGCGTTCGTCCTCAGAACATGGAGCTTACAATATAAGCTTCCTAGATACCCAAGCCATACAACGATATCGTCTTTGGAAATGAGAAACTTCAGTCCTCACCTAGTGACCTGACATGTACTCGAGGGCTGAAGGACATTTTTGAACATTACCATGGGAGTTGGAGACTCAGTAGGGGGCCAAGCCTTGTTCACGAGGTCAAGCTCTCGAACCAAAGAGGGAGCACTAACCTGTTCAATGAAGATTGAATATTAGACGTCTAAACATGCAGGCAGACAGTCTTGTGACTTCAAAYCCCAGATGCATTGATCTGAGGGAGAAACCCCCATTTCTTCAACTAAATACTACAAAATAACGTAAAACCAGAACATAAARRMC
>VACF01001954.1:17447-166194 GCA_006891605.1 Pleurozium schreberi
ARKYCMAAAATTTTCTTAGAAAAAACATGTTTCTATATACTAACGAGGAAAGGGGAAATATCGGTGCGGCAGTGACAAACCTCTAAGCAGCATAAAAAGGAAGGAGGAAAACCTCAATAGTTCATGAAGTAAGCCATGTCAATCGATCGGTCATCGAGGCTACAGTGGCATGAAGTTTAGTACGTTACCATGTCATGAAGTTTAGTGTTGGCCAGATCAAGCGACACTACATTCAGAAGAGGCTTTCTGGGGCTCGGAGACGCAAAATACTCTGCCAATTCGTCCATAGTATAAACGGGGCCTTCTGACTGCGACATAGATAGAAAAAATTCAAAATGCTCGGTAAGCTGACTTGAAACCAAAGTTTCCAAAACTAAAGTTCATTGCTATAATGATAGAGAAACCCTTTCAAATTATTCAATCACAGGTATACAGCTTTCCTGAAATGCTCAAAATCTGGCGCTCGTGCAGGTAGTACAGTGACTTGTGTGAAACCAAGAAGTGGACTATAAAGTTCCCCTTCTCTCTTGAACAACCTATTGAACTGACTAGAAACGCAATAGGTTGTATCAGAAAAGACGTATAACCTGTGTTGACACATCAATAGTGTTCACTTGTCGGTTTCGTCCAACAAGTTCAGCAACCCGGTCGACTGTTAGTTCTCCCTCCGGCACTCTGAAACCATGTTCATGTGCGTATGAGGCATGAGTAGAGACATGAGAGTGACGTGAATATGAAACCACAAGGGTAGGCCGCAGTCGTAATTGACAATGAAGAATCATGGACCTSGTACTCAGAGTAGATTAAAGAGAAGTCGAGAATSGAGAGAACGCATCAAATACAGCAAATGATTGCGTAATACCTGATACCAAGGATATTTTGGGCATCATCCGAAGCACGAACAACACAAGGATTCCCAAATCCTGTTGAATGCACATGAGCAGCAAGCTCAGGAGCTGCAACGGTAGATACAGCGAATTCCTCCTCCTGCACCTGGCCTACAAACTTCAGAACGGCTCTCGCAAGCTTCTTGTGCTGCACGCGTATGCAATCTGCAAATCCAGATGTGTCTAAACGCGAATAGTCCACAGTAACTCTCTGCCTCTTGGACCTTCTTGCTTGCTCCATCGCTCATACACTATCTCGAACCTCACATTTGGTGTCTCAGTTTGCACAACACTTTGATGTGCAGGACCAAATCCAGTCCTAGATTATGAAGCACSTTGCTTCGCAACTGCAGAAATCAATCAAACGATGTCAGATGATTTAAAGGTGAAAAGTATGAAGAATTTCAAGAGCGAGGCCTCGTTCTTGACTCAAAYCATGACACAGTCTTCAATTCTTAATTCGATTAATCAGAGACTCAAAAAGCAACAAAATTAAGCTCATGGGTAACAAAACACTCAATCGCTGTATAGTCAACTCATCTAATTCCAAAACTTGAGAATAGCAATGGTTCACTGGCTTGAAAAAAAGGAGACTTATTAGTTACAAAATTGAAAACAATGTCAGAATTCAGTGACTCACTTCTCTAACAAGAATGGAGGAATCATGCACCACATCAATGAACTCCAAATGAATAAGGAAAATATCAAACAAATTGTGAACTCCACAAATCAATTCGCACATAATAAGAATTGCAAACAACAACTAAGCATGTATTCGAAAATCCAGCGAAAACATGCCCACGAAAGGGCAGAAATATTCCGTTCGGTTGGAAAGACTTACATTCCTCTACACACGACGAATTCATAAAAAGAAGAACGAGAAACTCAAGAGAAGGCACACGAAAGAAAGTATTACTCTGTACCTCAACACGTACGATAACCACACTCAAGAAGATTAAWAAAGGAAGCGACAGCCACAGCCACAATGTCCTGACACAAAGCTTCCACGAATTAATGACGAATTATTCGCACTCATGGACACACACCTGAAGAATCCCTCGCCACAGACGCGGCTCCACGGACGGCTTCACAGACGGCTCCACTCTAGAGAAAAACTACCTTGCCAAACCACGACTATTCTTAATTCCTGGCAACGCCACTACCACACGAATCGATACCCGGTGCCCACAACTGCTCGATTGCGTTGTTTCTATTCTTTAATTTTATCTCCAGGTTGCGCCGAAACGTAAATTGCAGCCTGACGCCACGGCAGGGCTGTCGAGCGTGATGGGAATCATCGCGGCAGTGCGAAACCCGAGGAAAAGTGGGAAGAACGAGACCTGTGGGCTCCATTCCCCAAGCCTCAGTTAATAGTACCCCGTCCCCTCCGACGAATGTGTTCATTTCAACCATGAGGTCAGCGTTCATCCCTTCGGCATCTACGTTTGTCACGTCTTCGTAACTTCATGTGACACTACACTAATGATGGTAAATAGTGTTACCCATACTAACTATTTTAGAAATGCTATAAGTTTTTACTCTTCATGAATTTTTTTATGGATTGCATGGATCCTAATAGTACTATAGTTGGGAAAACTTTGTATCTATAGTTGGTAAAAATATTCATTAAGAGTAAAAACTTATGGCCGTTTTAAATCAATTTGTGCATGTAACACTATTTACCATCATTGGTGTAGTGTGCCCTATGCCAATGCCACAACCAAAATACAAGTAAAAATTTATTTTGTTTTATTTTATTTGTAAAAAAACCTTTGAAATTCAGTAACACTCACATCAAAGGTTCAAACGCTATGAAATTGGCACAAAGAGAAGCTCTATGCACAAAGGATTGTAAAGGCCATTATTTTGTGGCATTTGAACCCCGATGCAAAAGTTATGAATTTTTCAAAACATAAGATAATTTCATTTCATTTTTCAATTCTTGAAACCTTTGAAATTTAATAAGTTTCACCGCAATGGTCCAAATGCCACGAAACAAAGTCTATGCACCCCTCCTTGCTAAGATCTTTAGAGCAGGACCAAATGCGCCGGTAGATGCCTCACAAATGGTCAAATTTCAACTTATCAAACAAATAAAATAAAACAAATAACCTATATTAAGGTACAAATTTGCATGGTTTCTTTGTTCACCCTTAACCCTTGAAGGACGGACTCGAGACCATGGAAATTGTCCATTTTGATACCATGGAAATCATTGGTTTAAAAAAATCCAAAACCACTCATTGGAAGTCAAAGTATTGTTGAAGGTCTCCTCATTTCACCATAAAATTTGACAATAAATAGTTGCGCTTCATCCCTATACAAAAAAATGCCATGATATGTATTTAAGGATATAAAGTGTGTAGGAAGTTGTATGTAAGGTAAAACAACCCATTGTAGTCACAATAAGAAGTTTGGCCTCAAGTTGTTTCTAAATTTTTAAAATTTTTCTTTCCCACATGAAGACAAGTGACTATGAGAAACAACAAGATCAAACGAAATTGTATATTTTTGACAAAAAAACAATAAAATTTGAATCCATAATGTTCATTTCAGTACCTAGAGTAGTCACAATATTTTCAAACATGGAAGGCCTAAAAAGTCAATTATTACAATGAATCACATTGAAAAGTTGGCAATTCCTAATAAAATCACCAATCACTACATTTCTATCACACTCTCATCTAAGCCATTGATTGTCGCCCAAATCTCACATATTGAAAATAATTGTAATAATTGTAATAATTGTAATAATAAGTTCTATCCCTCGATGTCCACTATAGGGTCATTTGACCTCAATGGGTTGTTCTGCATTATAAAACAATGCTCCAAATGTTTTAAACACTTACAAAAATTGTCATAATTAATTGAGGAATTAGAGACTTTACAAATTTTAGAGTATGTTGTGGTTCAAGTAATAGACTTGTGTATTATTGATTTACAAAAATTAAAAACTATTTTTTTAATTTTTAATAATTTAATCAAATTTATTAGTGAATTTTTTTTGATACAAGTATACTTTTTCAAAGATTTAAGGGTAAGTAGAATGGGAAGTTTTTGTAGAACTTTCTAACAATAATTTTACGAACTTCAAAATTTTAATGAGTGAAATATTACTAACTAAAATACAACTCCAAATGTTTTAGGTTTTTTATAATCCATTCCAAAAATACCCAAAAGTTTGATAAGTGTGTAATATGTTAATATATTAGTTTTCATGATTTTTTGGATATTTCTGGAGAAATTTACACAGTACATCAAAATTTGGAGTCATATTTCACTCAATAAGATTTTGATTTTTTGCAATTCTTACCAAAAAATTCTAAAGAAATTCTTGTTCCACTTAATAGAAAAACTTGAAATAAATTTACTTACATTAAAAGTTTTGTCATTGATAGGTTTGATAAAGTTTATCAAAATCAATAATCATTTGAAAAATTTGAAAATATAATTTTACACAAGTCTTACTTGTACTTCAATAGGTCCAAAATTTGTTGGAATAATATAATTTTTCAATTAGTTATGGCAATTTTTCTAGTGTACAAATACTTATGAGAGCTATTGTATGTGGTATTGTATTTGACTCTTTAAATATGATATATTAGTCTTATAATTTTTTGCAAAAGTAAAATTGCATATTTTTATTTGCCAGAGATTTGGGAAATGTGTGCATATAATTGCTCTTTGTGTTATAGGTTTTTATGACAAATTTTGCAACAAGCGTCATGATATTATGTACTTAATATAATAGATGACTAAAGTATGATTAGACATGCATTTATGGTCTTATAATTCAAACAATTAGCAACTTGCACTTAGATGTCATGATCATATTACCATCAAACATAATCATGTTCAATTATGACACCATGTAAGTAAAGTGCATGACTACCTTGAATCCTTTCAAAAATGTTCCAAATCACTCGCTAAAAATAGCCACATCCAAAAAATGAATGCACCTTCATCAAACTTTAATGTAACTTTTAAGGTATCCATCATTGGTTTAGGTTTATGCATAGCCCCTAAGCGCTCAAACAACCATTTTTTGGTCGTTGCCTGACTTCGGGCAGAATTTTTGGGCAGCAAAAAACTTTTTATTGAGTTTTTGTTTTTGATTTTTTTGAAAATATTGGGTTGTCCTTCAATATTTATATTCAAAACTAAGATCGCTACGATCAGAAAAAAATCATAAGAGAAATAGCACAATGTGTTTAGAATTTTTTAGTGTTGAAAAGCTTATTATTTGAGGAACTAATTGATATTTTTATGACCAGATCTTATGCATTTTTTTTACAATTCAATAGAAACCACAATTTTGACCAATCAAAAAAATAATTTAAGTGCTATGGATAGAAATTGTATTTTTGGTGAATTTTTGAAGTTATATCTTCAAAATTCATTTGAAGAGAATTTAAAAATATTTTGATAATTTTGACCGTACTGATATCTTCTACTTTTTGTGCTTCACATAAATTTCTTCGATGCAAACTTCAAAAAAGTTGTAGGACTTATATTTTATAACACATTTGTGGTTTGTCCAAACCCCTTGGGCTTTTAGGGGTTAGAAAAGACATCCTTCTAATTTATTGTTCTCTTCTAGTTGAACACATTAGCCTTGACATTAGCAAAATCCAAAAATTCAATGAATTATTACAATTGGAAGCTCCATGTATTAAAATCCAAATAATTATACAATGTTATATGTGTTTCATTTGTATTTTCTTCCTTAAATTTTTTTCTAAGTTTAAATTATCAATACTTTTGCTCATTCTAAGTATTTTTTTGACTCAAAATCCTAAATGATTCTAATATGTATTTTAATTGATATTAGTTGATCGAGCCACTTGAAATGATCTATGGGTCATATTTTACAACTACTCATGTGCCTTGCACCATTGCCACAATGTAATAAAAATTAAAATAATTTTCTATTTTTTTATTCATAAAAAACTCAAAATTCTATGTCTTTTTTGATATGAGTCAAAACACCACAAAACAATGAATTGCCCATGTACTCCTCTTGGCAGCACGCTTTTTGATGGTTTTATAAATGCAACTAGGTTTTGCACAATTCCAGATCTCAATGAAACAAAGCAAACAAAAAAAACAAATCGAATCTAATCAAACATTCTCATTTAAAGTATACATAATTTGATGTAAAAATTACAAAATATTAATAATGTGGTTATCACCAAAATTCTCAAAAAATCAACACATGTAGAAAAAATTTTTAGTCACACATAGAAATTGTAAAAAAACCATCAATTCATTATATAAAGGCTAAATTTAGCTTGGTGGTGGCAAGTTGACTTAACCCCGAAAAGCACAAGGCCTTCTGGGTTTCAATAACATCATCGCTTTTGAAATGTTGTAGATCTAAATGTCACTAAAAGTATAGAGATCTCAATTGTACAATCTTGTAGATGAGGTGAATCAAACTTGGAGTAATTTGGCCACATATATTGCATTATTGCAAGGTTAAATGTTTTTGTGTTGACAAAGGATACTAAATTTTTCCT
This sequence comes from Pleurozium schreberi, assembly GCA_006891605.1. Lineage (NCBI taxonomy): Eukaryota > Viridiplantae > Streptophyta > Bryopsida > Hypnales > Hylocomiaceae > Pleurozium > Pleurozium schreberi. The sequence continues at coordinate 23,854 of VACF01001954.1, forward strand.
AAAAACACATTTGGAGGTAAAATTTGATTTCTAAATCTACTCAAATGAAAAACTTCAAATTAAAAAGTGCTTCAAAACCAACATACAAACACATTGGTGAAAGAAAATGTCATTCAATTGACTCACTGTGTCTACAAATTGGATTTGAAATGTCAAAAAATATTTGCAAAAAGCACATCTATGGCTAAGCCTCCTTACACTAAAATGTTTTTCAATCACTTATAACTTCTTGAATTGATATATGGTAAATTCCTTTAAAATAGCGGCATTATGTTATTCTGGCAGTCTGGCACTTTTAACCGTTCAGACTACGCGATCTGAAATCTAAACCTATCATAGATTTTTGGAATCTATATTTGTTTTAGATTTCTGAAATCTATACTTGTCTTAGAGTTTCAGACGGCGCGGTCTGAAATCTATATATGTCATAGATTTTCAACATCTACGTATGCCGTAGATGACTCAAAATCTATACCCGTCCCAGATTTCACTTAAAACACAATATTCATTATCTTGAGAGATTAGAGACCTCTCAAATCAACCATGTCCATTTAGGTTGATTTAGGTGCCATCATTGATAAAACAACAATTTCCATTAAAATGAGAGTGAAAATATTTTTTAAATTGAGACTATTTAGGTCAAATTGACCTCTATAGTTTGAAAAGACAAGTTGGATTTGACTATTTAGGTCGAATCGACCTAAATAGTTTGAAAAAACAAGCTTGATTTGACTATTTTGGTTGAATTGACCTAAGTAGTTTGAAAAGACAAGCTTGATTTGACTCTTGACTCTTTAGGTCAAAGCGACCTAAATAATCTTAATTTTAAAAACATTCTCACTCTCAATTTAATGGAAATTGTTGTTTTCTCAACATTTTTTTCATTGTCAATTCATTTCCTATTCTTCCACCTCTCAAATTTAGAGAATTCTCTCAAAATGATGAATATTGTGTTTTAAGCAGTAATTCAGACTCAGGGTTGAAAATGGCACATGGAATATTGCCAATTTAATGAAATTTGCTATATATGAAATTTTAGCCACATAATCTAGACTAGTATGTGCAACTTTTTCCAAACAATTTATTGGGAACCAACATTAAATGAAGAAGAAATAAGCCGCCAAAGTTCACTATAATCCAAAGATGTTTGGATTTTGAACTTCAAATTGCTCCCAAATACTCAAAACAACTTGGTTTGATATGAAAATTGTACCATAATCACTAGACTTCATACTAGAAGAAAACACGCAGTTGTGGGATTGCCGGATTTGGACATGCGGACATCCAAGATGATGTCCACTAATGTTAATGTGGAAGTCCAAATAGATCATGCTGGACATGATGTCCAACAAACATAAAGAATGACATGAGGACATTAGCATGTTGTAGGCTAGACATCCAAAAAAACATCAGTCAACGGGGATCTCAAATTGTGCCATGTGGCTAGAATTTGAGCACCACGTAGGCACGGGCAGCCACATAGGAAAATTTTTCATCCATCCCTTTTGATGATGTGGTCTCTGATGTGTCCGCTGACTTGGACTCCCCAAGTCTGACGTGGACCCCAAAAATTCTTACATGGCGTGTCCACGTCAGCCGCCACGTGGAGTGGTTCACATGGATTTCTACTCTGGATGGCCATTTTTATTGACGTTTATTTTGATGTCTTTATGTTTCTAGAGACATCAATTTGGACAGAAGCATGTTATGAACAACTAGCAAGATTTGTCTACCATTCAAAATACATCATACAAAGTATGCCATACATTGTATACTATTTAAAATAGATCATATAGATTACGCCATACATTGTATACCATATATTATACACCATTCAAAATACATCATACACTATACACCATACATTATACATCATACACTATATACCATACATTATATATAATACACCGTATAAAATACACCGTATAAAATACATAATACACAACACATCATACTTTGTATATGATAGTTGGCATATAAGCCTGCTTATCAATTGTAAGTATATTTATATGGGAAACCATCTGATATTTATACAAGTAGGGTGGTAGGTGGAAACACAAAGCATATGGGGTATGCGTGATCCATTAGGATTTAGATCCTCTATATGGATGTCTTGGTAGACATTGCAAAAAACATTTGCATGTTTTGGTTGACGTTTCAATTTATATTTCGGTTGATGTCTCAATTAACCCCTAAAGGACCGAGGTGCGTTTTTTTGACAACATAACAATTTTGGGCAACTCACTACGAATGGAGTTTTCATTATTTTTCTTTGAAATTTTTACACAACATGTGTCCAAGGAGTAGCTTTAAGGCCCAACAATWTTCATAACATTTGACTACACTGTTTAAAAGTTATTGCATGATATGTGATTTTTTTTAAACTTTGGGCAGTCCGGGTAGCCCAAAAAACTTCTTCGAAAATGACTTTTTGAAAAAAATAAAAATTTGAAATTGGTTCTTTACAAGTATATATAAGTGGAAAGCTTTGAACCATTCCATTTGGATTAGTGAGCTAAAAGTTATAAGGAGTTTTAGTTTGTGGGGAAGTATGGAGTCTCTAAAAAACATACCATAAACTAAAAAGGTATGTTTTTTAGAGACTCTATAAACATACCACAAACTAAAAAGTCATTTTTGAAGAAGTTTTTTGGGCTGCCCGGACTGCCCAAAGTTTTAAAAAAATCACATATCATGCAATAACTTTTAAACAATGTAGTCAAATGTTATGAAAATTGTTGGGCCTTAAAGCTACTCCTTGGACACACGTTGTGTAAAAATTTCAAAGAAAAATAATGAAAACTCCATTCGTAGTGAGTTGCCCAAAATTGCTATGTTGCCAAAAAACGCAGCCCGGTCCTTTAGGGGTTAACATTTAAAAAACAATACTAAAATTCTTAAACAATGTCTGATTGTGCTCACACGGCATGCCATAATTTAACCCCTAAAGGTCTTTGACTATGCTTTCACCAAAAACGCTCCAAAACTGCCATTTCTAGTGCAAGTACCTAATTTTAGAAGAAAAAAAACATTTTTGGACAAATGTAACCATAGGATCTTGTATCAAAATATTTTGGAAAGATATGAAAAAAAATTCAGATTTTTTCACCATGTGGATTGCAAGATATCTGTGTTTAAAGTGACAAAAATCCTTTTTTGAGCCTTGCGAAAATCCGGGCAGCTTGCACTTCAAAAGGCCTCATTTGTATGAAAAAAATGTCCAAAATAGTTGTTACTCTTTGGATTAATTCTTAAGGTCAAGTTGGAAACACTCTTGAAAATTTTCAGTTTATTTGGAATTGTACAACATGTAGGAAAAAAATAGTAAGTAGAAAGAAGTAGAAAATGATTCAAAATACTAAATTGTTAACAATTTATTTATGAAATTGACAATTGCCAATCCCAATGGTTGAAATGTTGTGATAAACAATCCACACCCAATGTTTTGATTTTTTTTTTAAATTATTGAAAAATGAGTTAAATAAAGGACTTCAAAGTTTATTTCAGTGTAGAGATTCTATGATTGCCCGCAAACAAAAACTCTTCATAACTTTTGATTTGTTGATCAAAATGGAGTAATTCAAAGCATCTCATGTACTTATAGTTGTAGATAATCATTTTCTAATTTTTAATTCTGAAAAAAGTCATTTATTCAGACATGCCCGGACTGCCCGGAGATCAAAAAAGTACATATATTGCAATAACTTTTTAACCATGTAGTCAAAAGTCATGAAAATTGTTATGCCTTAAAGCTACTCCTTGCACACATGTTGTATGAAAATTTCAAAGAAAAAAAATATGAACTCCATTTGTAGTGAGCTGCCTAAAATTGCTATGTTGCCAAAAAAACGCAGTTTGGTCCTTTAAGAGTTAATTCTTACGTCAATTACAATTTTTTTTTTAAATTATTATTATTATTATTATTATTATTATTATTATTATTATTATTATTATTATTGTAATATTTTTTTCAAAATTGGAAGATGAGGAAAAAAATCAAGAATTTCACATCCACCTGTGTTTTCTCCCCAAAAAATGGGTGTGAAAAAGGGGAAAAATTTTTGCACTTATGAAAGCACCTTTATTGAAGGAAAAATATTAAGAAAAAAAAACAAAATTTAATATACATGTGTGACACGACCTTAGAGGAATGAACTATTTCCAATTTTTTTAAGAAAGTTCCAAAATTCCAATAAATCATATTAAAAAACATAAGATGAAAAAAAAAATGAATAGTTTGACATCCAATAATTAGTTTGGCATGCAATGGAAAATACACCCAATAAAATCAATGAGAATAATGAGAATAATAGGAGTTCCCATGTGCAAAACAATGAAGAGTTCACCACCCTATTCAATGTCGTTCATAGTGCTTCAAGGGTCTTTTGCACATCATCACTTCCATCCCCTTGTTTCACGTGAGTCAACRCAGACCCGCCGTTGTTGCTAACAATGTTTTTCTAAGCAAAAAACACACCTTTTAGACGTCGTCATGAACTGAATCTTGTCTCAATGGATGTCTAATGTGACATTTTCATGACGCCAAAGACATCTAAAAAAAGACACGCAGTGAGTGAAGTCTTGAAATTGAACAAGTGGGTGAACTTGCCATGTCAGCATTTTTTGTTCTGCCACATTGTCACAATTGGGCACATGTGCCACGTCAGCTGCCACATCATCACTTTTTCCATTGCTTGCCCAAAAACGGCTACCCGAATGATTTTTTAATTGCGGGCAGCATTAATATTAAAAACCAAAATAATATTGGCAAAATTAACCAAGTGCAAAATGAATCCATGATACTGACGTGGAAAAGAATATTTCTTCAAATGACCATTTGAACATGAACATGTCTGTTGTCGTGCCTCCACAAAAGTGGACGTCTACAACAACACCAACTTGTTTTTTTACTAGAATTTGTCCAATTTGCCTCAGACATCCACCAAAATCCCTTCCAAACATAGGAATGCATAACACGACATGAAGACATCCATTACGACATGTGATGTTCATGCATGGACATGTTGATGTCAAGGCCAGACATAAAAAGAAAAAAACTTTTTCTTCCTATGCCAAGGCAAATATAGCCCAACAAATTTTTATTGGAAACAAACATTAGACAGAGGAGATATAAGCCTCCAAAGCCCACCCCGAAGTTACAGCCATAAAATACAATTTATGAAGTCAAATTGAACTTGTGAAGTTTGATTGGCTTCCAAATAATCAATACATTTTTATTGATCTGAAATTTTACCACGCAAACTAGAAAAAAGAGTGCAGATTCTCCAACAAATTTGATTAAATTTAGACATCGGACACAATAGTTACAACACTTTGAATTGGATTTAAACTATGTGAGGACATTTTTTATCTCTTTGGGCGTCTACGGATTAACCCTTGAATGAGCGCCCAGCTCATGATTACTAAAATCGATACCCTTCTCAATTCATTGCAATCAAACTATCATCTAAAAAGAAATCCACATAAATTAATTCTACCGATTGGTAGAGGAGATAAGACTACACTTCTAGCTATGATTGCAAGAAACACTTGTCCTATTTTTTGTCCCCTCGCCCTTGGACAAGTGTTTTTTTGCTCATAACTTTTGCATAGTTTGATATTTTGGAATAAAATTTGAAATGAAGTTATATAAGGTAGTTTTAGACATTGAATTTTTTTTTCAAAATTTTCAAAATTATTTTACTATTTTTAACTTGCCCCCAATTAGGTGTCTACATTGGCCATTTTGGAGGTTTTTTAGTATTATTTTCTATCCAAAAATCCGAATTCGAAGCTCCAAATTGGGATGCAAGGACTTCTACTAAATTTACATAAGCCTATGAAGAGATGTTCTAAAAATAGTAATTTGTCCACCCTCCACATGTGCTCAAAGTGCACTACCTTTGCACAAGTGCAAAAAACTCAATTTTTTTCCCCAAAGATGAAAATGGACGAGAAGAAGCATCTTCAAGTGAGGAAAAATTCTTTTACTATTTAAAAAAAATCAAACATCAAAGTGTCCATTTTCTTGGCATTTTCCATCACTCTTTGAGTATGCATAACTTTTAGAGATAAATTTTCCTAGGTCTGAATTGTCATACATGTGATTTCTTTAATGCTTTACAAATTATCCATATTTTATTTCATTTTTGAAAATTTTATTCCAAAAGTCACAGTACTCCACTACTTCTCCCATTTTGAGCCAAAATGAAAGGTGTTTCTTGCAACTCCCTCTAGAGAGGGAAAGAGACATATCCTTTGACCACACGGTTGGGAAGTTTCTTAAAAGGAAATCTTTTAATTTGGAGAGGCCATATTTGAGGCGTTGTAGGGCACGCAGGAGTTAAAGGTTGTTACAAAAGTCTATTACATTGTTGCACGATGCTTGGTCTATTTCTTCAATTTCCTCTCCAACTCCTTGATCTCAAATGTGCATGATTGTGACACTGCTCAAAAGGTAGATGATAACCACAATGCACAGATAAAAATACACACCAATATGCATGTCTATTACATACTTTCTTGATAAAGATATCTTCTCAAAAGGTATGTTCACACTTGGTATTTAAATTTAGACCTACTTCTAGACCTTCACACTTGATGTTATACAGTGTTGTTATTCGAGGGTCTTAAGAACAAATTTAGACCTACTTCTAGACGAGATTTACATTGCAATCACTCATAATACCAAGTGCAAACATACCTTTGGAAACTTTCAAAGTGAGCAAAAACATATGCTTCACTCTATATAAGTCTCACAACTTATAGAACCTTACCTTAACAAGCACCCCTCGTTATGTGGAGAAACATTTAACAAAATATTGAAATCATTGACAATACCGTTTTCTTTTAATCCTTAAACAATGAGGCAGACATGAGGCAGACATTTTGTGTCCGATGGATGACAAAGAATCTTCTTGACTTCTTGTGTACAGTAAGACAAAAGTGCAACTAATCATTCTTGAAATTTTGTATGAAAAGGGGAAATCTTCTATTGTAGAGTTCTTTGACTTCCAATGACTGCTTTTGTATTTTTTTTTAAACAGTAATTCCCACGGTATCAAAATGCCCACAGTATCAAAATGGATGATTTTCATGGTCACCAGTCCATCCTTCGAGGGTTAAGAGCATCCTCCAGCTCAATCACATTCTGCCTGTAAGTATCAACATAAACATAAATTGTTCTGCTTCGTTTTCGGCATCGTATTGATCCCATGTCAAGGCTAGCATGAGCTCCATCTCTGCCCTGAATTTAGGAGCTAAGAGCGCATACTTTGATAATTTGAACATAAAAAGGCATCATATATTCTCATAATCAGTACATTCTCATAATCTTTTGAACTTAAAAGCATTTAGTTTAATGAATGAAATATCTTATTTCTTTTTCCGCACCATGCTATCCTTTTTCTCGTTCAATTCGATCTTCCAGCCTAGAAACATTAAATTTCAAATTTGAATCCATTGTGGAGGTACACAGTTTTTAAGCTCCAGCAGCTTCAAGCACTGCCTAGTTATGCCTCTATAACCAATAAACTGATGTCACAGAAAACCTTCCGAACTACTATATTGCTGACGTTAAGAAATTGCCATGACTGATCAATAAGGTTGCCTTGACTGCGTGGGAAAACATTAGAAAGATCTTGTCAAAGGATAGGTGTAACAAACCCTATCAAGAGAGCATGTCTCTTACAAAAAACACACACCCGAAATCGAAGAGTGAGAAGACTAAGGTTCACCATACCTATGATCTCCTCGAAGTGGACTGCCACGGTGGCCTGCTCGAGACTCTGATGGTTGGCAGAGTTTTGAATAAGCTTCGCCACCTTGTTTAGCCTCATCTGAACGACACCAGCAAAACACACAATATGATCTCGTCGCCAAAGCCACGATGTCGATACAAGTTCAATGTCTCGTACAAAGTTTAGCAAGAGTTTTCATATAATTGGGTGCCGCACATGCTATGTGAAGAAGAAGTGACTCGTTACTAAAGTGCGAAAACATTTTGCTGCGCATAAATCTCAGAAATGATCCCATCAGGGACCTTCTAACGGAGCAAGTTGTGGTGCACATCGGTTTCAATTAACGAAAGATATTAAGTAAAGGATTGTAAGGGAAGCAGGACCTGTTCAGTTCGCTTGCCGAAAAACAAAGAGCATGGCATCAATGACGTTGCTCTTCCCGCTACCATTCGGCCCAACCACAGCAGAGAAACCCTGCACATTCAAATCCGCCATAGCTCATCACGAGTGAACACCATACTAAACTTCCTACATTCACAACAATCAGCAGCGCCATGGCGTTTACCTTGTGAAACGGCCCAACAGTGTGCTGTTTCCCAGCGTAGGACTTGATGAACAGCTCCCCCCGGCAGCCCATCCGCCGCGGCTTCAAACTCCCGACCCATTGCCAACAATCTTGAACCTAATCACTTCACCACAACGATCGGTGACAAATTGGTGCCCTACTAGGACCTACTTGACGACCACTACACACTATGAAAAGGCAGCCCTACTAAGAATCATTTCCCACTATGCCAAGTTCCGGTCCAGCTTGGATGATGCCACCCATGCGGAATTGCTGAAACAAAAGGTACTGGAGGCGGAGCCCAGAAGTACCGCACAGGGGGCGGATACACCAGTGTGGTTGGCGTTGTATCCTCCTGGGGGTCCAACAGGGAAATTCTGGTTTGATCGCAAAGAGCTTAATTACGTTCACGGGGATGCTTAAATAGGGATTAGGGAACTGAATTCGGACTGGGATCAAATAGATGACCATCTCTATGTACAGTGGTAGTCTACTCTAGAAGCGACCAATTTAAGGGCTCATCTGCCCTTATCTGAAATATAGCTCATTTTATAGAGAAAGAAAAATAGATGCACAATGTTACCCCCAACTGGTTTTGTATTTTTTTGTGCATTATTGAAGTAGTTTTAATTTTTCAAAAATTTGTGTTATAGGCAACTATCTATGAGTGTAGGTTTCTCAAAATCAGCCCACCTACAATTTGTAAAGAGATGGGAGGAAACCACGGCAATATGATTGGTTCCTACAATAAAAAAACACATTTTTCATATTCAATCAATTGGGTTAAACTCTTGAGTTCCTTGACTTTGTTTTCACCAAAAATGCTCCAAAATTAACATTTCTAATACAAGAATTGATTAAAGTGTGAAAAAAAATCATTTTTGGACACATGTAACCATAGGATCTTGTAGTATGCTAACTTGAGAACATGTGGAAAAAATCTTAGATATTTCCACAACGTGGATTGCAAGAATGCTATGAGCTATTGAATTCCCAAAAACCCTTTTTTGCAATCCACATGGTAGAAATTTCTAAAATTTTTTCCACATCTTTTCAAACTTGTTTACTAAAAGATCATGTGGTTACATGTGTAAAAAAATGTTTTCTTTTGTAAAGTTTGGTACTTGTATTAGAAATGGCAATTTTGGAATGTTTTCAAGGAAAACATAGTCAAAAACCTCTAGGGGCTAATCAAGTAGGTGAAACATTCATGCATTGAAAAATATGCTTCAATTATAAACCCAAATGAAATGAAGAATGAGGTGAATTTACTAATGAAACTTTGCTTAAGAAGCTGGTTATCTACTAAATATATCATATTTGAAAAGGGAAAGTAGAGGATGGAATGCAGTATTACGATGATGTATTTTATTCAAACTTTGATAATTGTCAATTCTTTTCTAGAGAGTTTTAATTCTTTTTTAAAATTTCAAATATTTTAAATTTCCAAAACTTGGAATCTAAATTCTCTACAACTAAGTAATTTGAAGCTTCTAGAATAAAGAATTAGAAGTGAAGAATGAGAGAAAAAGTTATAACTTATGCTTTCAAATTATTGTTGAATGAAATGGGACAATGAATAGGAAGAGAAGTGTAAATTCATCTACGAATGATTCTTTCCAACAATAGACGTCACATGAGCAAATACTCAGATAACTGATTGACCCTTAGAAAATGATTAATTTTGTTCAAGTAAGAGTTATTAGAAGTATTGGTCTGCATTCCCCCTTCCGAAGAGTTGGTTATGCTAATCTTCCAAGAATGCATAGAGGTTGAAGGAGAGAATGATAATTTATCATGTAGATCATGAAATGGGAAAATTATGATTTCTAGTGATTCTCACTTGGACGATATATTGAATCAATCAGTTCAAGGATCCACTCATTCTCTAAAAATTTGTTTATGTAACAATTGCATTGAAAGGTGCAAAAAGGGATGTGCAAGGGGATGTGCAAGGGGATGTACTCTAAACTTTTCCTTTGCAAGTGCATATTAAAGAGGAAAGTCAACAAAGTCAAGAGGCCAACGGGAGACCTATAATGTAGGGATAGAGATCCAAACACAAGTACTTAGACTCTTAGAGTCATCCGTATTTGTACATGTCAATTGAGTGAAAGTTTGGACCCAAAATTCATGGATTTGCATGGATCAAATTGGATATGGCTCTAGCAATGATCTTGAATTGCACCCCAAGTCTTTATAAATTGAACATTGAAACTATTTGGCACTAACATATACGTAGTAATAACTCAACAACACTATTATATCACCAAGCTCCAAAATTAATTGATGAGACTCTTTTTTTCCACCAAACTAGAAACATGCCCCAAAACCTTCAATCTCCAATGGGCATSAACATCAGTATGGAGAACAAGATATTCCTAGTGTGAAAGAGAGATGGATAGAATAAATTAAAATTCAAAGTATGTACAACATTTACATTTTTCATGTTTATAGGTTTAAAAATTTACAATGTTGAGGATTTCAATACTTCAAAATCTTTAATTGGTCAACACTTGGCACTTGGTAGGCAAGAGAAAAAAAGTGCCCTAGTAGCTATGAATTATTTTGTGATTTATTTTTAATATTAAATGTTGGTAATRGCATGGTTATTAAACTATCTATCATGATACAATGCACATGAGTATATTTTTAAGATAGTCAAACAATACAAATATAGAATTCACTATACAAAATTCTCTTTTATTTTATTTTCTATTTTCCAACAATAAATTCATGACTTACCAAATACATTTATTTTAAATTAACTTATTTTGTTTCACAACTTCAAATGCCTCCTCAATGCACAAATTCTTTTATTATCACCGTGATTAGTGGTGTGCATTGTCAAAGAAGCATACAGTACAATTTGCCCCTTCACAACTTACATTGAAGTCAACCATCATCCATTTGAGACTATTTTTGTAAATTCAATTCAATGATCTTACTAAGTTTTTTCTTTTTTCTTTTCTTGATATGTTTATTTAGAACGTCTTACCAAAAAAATTCTTATGTTCTTTTGCATCATCAATTAACTAAGTATTCAAGTTGAATATTCAAATTTTTAGTGATGTACAATACTCATTCAAGCATCCTTTTCACAATACATGTTTCTAGCCAATGTCCAATAAACATTTTGGACAATTGAGCTAGTTGATTTTTTTGATAATATCAAAATTACAAACACAAATTGTTTGTAATCTAGTCATGTTTTAAATAGTTATTGTTCTACTTGTTTCTATTCTAAGTAGATAAATTTAATTTAATTCTACAATGGTGAGATTGTCCTAGAAAAAAACTAAACCATTTGGAACATCTTTTTCTTAAAATTGTAAAAATTGCATTCAAAAATGAATCCTAAGAGTTATTTTTTCAAGAAGATGCCCCAATTGCCCCCAAAACAAGATTGTCTATAACTTTCTCATAACAAATCCAAATGAAATGAATCAATGCTTCCCATGTAGACAAAAATATAAACTATGAGAAAAAAAATTCAAAAAAAAAGAATTCAAATTTTTGAAACTTTTTTTTACTGCCCCCTCTCACCCCATCTCCCCTGTGTTGACTTGTTTTGGGCATAACTTTTGTTCCTGGGCACCGATTGAGAAAAAATTATATTCCCATGAAGATAATTAGTTTTTATATCATCAAAAAATGTTTCAAAAAATCAAGACCAAAATCAAGATCGTAGGTAATGCCCGAAATCTACCTTGTCCCCCGAAGGAACAAATGGTCCTTTAGGGGTTATTACATAATATAAAGTTTGGAGAGGACATAAAGTTGATGAATCACCACAAAATAGGATTGAAAATATTCTTAAAATAGGATAATTCATCAAGATTCTTTTTTTTTCATGTAGGAAGCATCATTAAATGTGTTTTAAGAAAATAAAGAGAGTCCAAATTTAGCATTTGTTACAAAAAATCAAACAAAACATTTGAAAACTATTTAGTTTAGCATATGGCATCATTGATGTTACCTAAAGCATTTGAAATAAAAAAGCATATGTACTAATATGGGTTATTAGGGTATTTATTACATCTAATATACATGTTCATTTATTCTTAATTTTGGCATGACAACTCATTGTTAGGGGAATATGGATGAAYATTGAAATTGTTACTACTTTATGTCATTTCTTCCATTAGTGCCTGATTAACCCCTAAAGTCCCAAGGCCTTTTCTCTCTCAAAATCCATTCAAAACTACCATTTCTATTGCAAGGTGCAAAGCTTTCAAAATTTTCAATTATTTTGCATATCTAACCGTAGGATCTTGCACTAGACTAGTATATGAATGTGTGAAAATTTTCACGAACTTTGACTGCATAGATTGTAAGATATATGCATTTAAAGTGAAAAAAACAAGTTTTTTTATACATTCTATGAGTAGATTTTTTGGCTTTGGAGCTTCCTAATCAAATGTTTTTGCTCTCCTGAGCTTGAAATTAAAATTTTATGTGTTGAAGATTCAAGTTGAGGATTAGGGGAAAAAAATTCAAGAAAAACACACTTGATATTCAATCTTAAAAAAATTGTTAAGTAGAAGCAGGTCCAAGATTGGAAAAAAACTAAATGGTTAGTAGCTCTAAGATGGGATTGAAACACAATAATTCCAACTATGAGATTGTTTTGGCAAGTATACTTAACCTTTTCCAACAACTTTTTCCAAAAAATTGTGAAAATTGCATTTAGAAATGAATCCTATAAGTTATTTTTTTGAGAGCATGCTTAGATTGCCCGAAAAACAAGATTGTCCATGACTTTCTTATTATTAGGCCAAATAGAATGAATCAAAGCTTTAGATGTACAAAAAAAATGTAGTATTTGAGAAAAAAATGAAAAAAAAATCATGTTTTTGTGATTTTTTTTTCTACCCGACGAACTAAAATTTATACATAGTATGGCATAATTTTTTCCCCCGAGCACCAATTGAGACCAAAATTATATTTTTAAAAAGCTAATGTGGTTTTCTATCATCAAAAAAAGTTTCAAAAAATTGTGTCAAAAATTGAGATCACACGAGCCTACCCAAAATCCCGCCCCAAATCCCAAGTGTCCCCCAAGGGGACACTTGGGACTTTAGGGGTTAACATCTTCACTTCATAATTTACTGTTATTTTCTTGTTTATGGCATTTTCATTAATTAATTTTATTYAGGATTCAATGTGAACATGGACCTATAGCTTTGCAAACCCTTCTTTATTTGACTGACCTTGGTTCTCCTTTGGGTTTTATTCTTTACTTCCCTACCATGGCTTTTAGCTTCATTTTCCGAACCTTCTGAGTTAGGGTCAATTGTTTCTTAATATTCCCATTGTTGCATTGGATAGGATTTTCATTGTTAATTGATTATTGACTCCCTATCACCTTCTTTGTTCTTTTTTTATAAGGTAAAAATGCTTGGTTTTGCTATTCATGTTTTGGTGTAGCTACGATTCTTAAGTTCACTCTTAGTTGTCTTTCATTATGCGTACTTAATTCAATCTAAATTTTTCTTATCTAGATTAGCATGCCATGACACTAAATAAATGCCAAAATTGGTGGGATATTATTTTTTCAAAAAACAATTGTATGGAGAATACTTAAATACTTTTTGATTTAGGCACATGCAATATTTCAAAAATCCTTTACTTTATATGCTTTAATTTTCCATAAAGTACAAATTTCATTTAGGCTGTTTTAGAAGAAAACTTTATCTTTTAAAAATAAAATAAAAATTTATTTCTTATAACTTTTGCCTGAAGTYGATTTCATTGTAGCTTATTATAGCCATACCCTTGTGACTTTGCAATACTTATTGATTAACATGAAACTAGGTTTGATAWGTAAACTTTAGTATGTAMAGAATATTTCACAGTTTTATATAAATTTTTGAAATTGGAAATCACTAAAGCCTATTTAAAACATCAAAACCCTAAGTTATGCTGTAATAAAGTTTTAAATGATTATAAAGCAACAATTTGCTCTACAAAAAACAAAGTAATCTTTATATTGTAATAATTTTTATAATGTTGGTAATATTTGTGCAAATTGTAGAATTTGTGGAGAAGAATAAACGCCGGATATACAATTTCCAAGAATCCGATTAATAGTCTTTATTTTGATTCATTCAGATGGCTTCCAGAATTGGTAAGAAAGAATCATACATTTGGATTTGTTATGAGAAAGTTATGGACAATCTAGTTCTCGGGCTATCTAAGCATCTCTTTGAAAAAATATTTTGTAGGATTACTTTTTGAATGCAATTCTTACAATTTAAAAAAAAAAAGTTCCACATGGTTTATTTTTCTTGTTAGAACAATCCCACCATTGGCATTAGTGCATTTTAATTCCATCTTAAAGATATTAATGATTTAGATTTTTTTTCTATCTTCTATCTACTTCTACTTAATAATTTTTTTAAAACATAAATTTATGCTTTTTTTATTTTTTTTATTTTTTCCTAGACTCTTAACCCTTAAAGGACAAGACGAACGTTTGAGTCCTTTGGATGCAGAAAAGCTATTTTTCATTCATTGTTTGAGTAAATGTGAAAGTAGAGATGTGTTTTGACATGGAAAGCACGAAATAGGGTCATTGAATGTATTGTCATTTTTGGGTGCTACAAATTGTAACACAAAGCCACGGGAATTCATGCCCATGCAGACAAGTCCCCTTATGCCCATCATCAAATTTTTAGGTATTGTAGTAAGTTTTTAGGCATTGCTGTCATTTTTAGGTGTTGCACGATTTAACTTCCCACCGTCTAACACTCGGCGGTCCACAACTTGCCTTTTTCCCATGGTAATAGGTCCGTCCTTTAAGGGTTAACTCAATTCTCCACCATAAATATTTAAAGCTCAAAACTTTGTAGTTCAAAAGATTAAAGTTAAGAAGGTTCAAAGTCAAATAATCTAGTCCCGCAATGTGCTCAAAAACTTGTTTTTTTCACTTTAAACGCAGATATCTTGCAATCCGTGTGGTCAAAATCTTTTTGAAAACTTTACCACATATTTTCATACTACTGAGGCTTAAGATCCAATGGTTTGATGTGCCAAAAAAACAAATTTCAATTTTTGTAATCTTTGCAATAGAAATGGCAGTTTTGAGTGTTTTTTTGCAAAAAAAAGGCATTGATCTTTTAGAGGTTAACTTTTGACTTTCAACAAATTTTTCCAAAATGAAGTCCTCAAAAATGAATTTCTTTCCACAAATTACGGATTTTGGCCTCGATACCAAGGGTTTATTAATTCGTCGTGGGTGTTCATTTTGTATAAAAACAATAAAAAACCATAGAATAAAAATGGAGAGTTCATTATATACAAGGTGGGGCCCTCAAAATATTGCCATTTCTTACTATTGGGTCTAGTTATTAAGATTGGTAAAATTTTCATATTTTCTTGTTGGCAAGTAAAATGAGGTTTTTAGATACCAAAGAATGCAACATTTGAACATAGTATGCAAGAGTTATGAGGGCTCAAAGTTTTTTTTGGTAACTCTATGAAAATCCTTTTTCAACATATGTGCATATTGATTTTGAAGATGTACATAGAGTATTGATGATGGTGGTTATAGATAAGGTGTGATTTTGGGTGTGTCCACCTTATAATTATAAATAGGGCTAAAAGTTCTCTAATATTCTAGTCCAAAGAAAAGCCAAGACTATAAGAATGCAAAGTTGATCATAGATAGTTATTATTATTTGAGTAACTATCACCAATAAGTCAATGCAATTGAAAATTGGTTGGTCCACAGTTTTAAAATGTGTTGAAATATAGAAAAATTTAAATAATTCTTAAACAAGGCCTCTACTCCTAATCTACTTCTAAAATAACATGAACCCTTAAGCACTTCAACGTTCATATTCTTAAAGATGAACAAAGGGCTACGAGGCATTGTTTATTGAGTGAGCATTCCAACTAACTTCTTGTTCATCCAATGTATGAGTAATACTAAATCTTGAAAAGGCAATCTTCATAAACGACCAATTTCATGAAATTTGTGTAAATGATAGTTCTACACAAAGATTCAAAAAGGATTTAGGAGTTGAGACCTAAGGGGGTTAGCCTCTCATCGCCAAAGGTCCAACCATGCTTAAAAGCATCTTCCCTTTGCAAGTGTTAAAATTCTAAATTTCAATCAGTTATAAAGATCTCAACCATACAATATTGTAGTGTGCATATTGTAGATGGTGTGGAACAAATTTGGGGTCATTTGACCGTATAGATTGAAATATTATAATGTTTTAGTGTTGCAAAAAGGTGTTGAAATTTTCTTAAAATTACATTTGGAAGGGAGATTCGATTTCTAAACCAACTGAAATGAAAAAACTTTAAATTACAAAGTAATTCAAAACGAGAATATGAACACTTTGGTGAAAAAAAAATTCATAGAAATGACTCATTGTGCTTGCAAAATGTATTGGAAATGTCAAAAAATAGTGAAAAAAGTAGCAAAAAAATCACATTTGTGGCTTATGGCTGAACCTCCTTTTACTAAAATGCTTCTCAGTCACCCATAATGTCTTGGATGGATCTAAAATTCTAACTACATAAACTAGATTAGTAAGCGCAACTTTTCCAACAAAAATTATTGAAAAAGGATCATATATGAAGAAGTTATGAGCCGCCAAAGTTCACTGAAATGCAAACAATTCTGGATTTTTAAGAAGAACACCATCCACATTCCCAATTGTTTCGTGGCGCCATGATCATTACGCTCCTCCCTTCTCTCTTGCCTCGTCCGCCTTCGCCTATCCGTCTCACTGCTGTCGTTGCTACTCCACATGCTGCGAAATCTTCGACTCTCTTTAATCCTATTGTTGCATGTGCTGCCAACGAACCTGGAACAAGGTCGAATTCAATCGAGGAAAGCTTCCGATTCTGAAAACCAAATCATATCTAAGACTCAATAGCAAATTTGACTCCACAGAAAAACCCTCGAAACCCTTCCATGTACAAATGCGCAATAAAAAATTCGACGGGAAGCGTAAGGGAATTGAATCGCACTCACCTATGAATGCCGTGTGAAAGTATTTGCAGAAGGCAGCATCCATTATAAATTTCCCAGAGAGTTCAACCCTTAACACGCAGCTAAAGGTGAATCGCCCTCATCTCAAAGCCCTAAACTCATTACCTCCAAACCCTAGTGCGAAACAGGGCACAACTAATCCCTCTCAAAAGCCTGCAAAACCTACGATTCCCGAGAAAACGAACGTCGTCAACACAACCGCGCTCCGTGAATCTCCTCACTCCGAAATTCTACAAACTTTTTCATCAGAATACCAGTTTGATTTGCACAGGTGACCATCGAACAAAGAAGGGTTAAGCTTATATATATGTGACTATGCGAAATGTGGCACGGACAAGTGGTGACGAGAGAAGTGGCCTAAAATTGCCACCCGTCACCACCGAAACAGAAAGAAAATTACACAACCTAAAGACAATGCAAACAGTGGAAGTTACTGAGGACAATTGTTGAAGAGAGGCGTTTTCCATGGAAAGTCGAACCGCTCCAAGGATTCATGAGTGGGTT
This sequence comes from Pleurozium schreberi, assembly GCA_006891605.1. Classification (NCBI taxonomy): domain Eukaryota; kingdom Viridiplantae; phylum Streptophyta; class Bryopsida; order Hypnales; family Hylocomiaceae; genus Pleurozium; species Pleurozium schreberi. The sequence continues at coordinate 41,672 of VACF01001954.1, forward strand.
TAAAACATTATATTGCCAATTCAACTCATCATATCTGGGAAAAGCTTTAGCCCTGGCTTCGGTATTTTTGCGCCGGTCGTCGACCGGCAGTCGTCTCCTGGTTATGGAGAGGTAAGCTTAACCCTAAACCATATGCTATGCACTTGAATTTTTGTGGATTTTGTGAGACGCTGACGATCAGTGATCAGCGTAAGCGAATCTCATTTTGTAGTTTCAAAGATGTGGTCTCGTCGGATGGCRTCGTTGTCCTCCTCTCTCCGCCATTTCTCGACCCACATGCAAGGTACGCTCATACCGAAGCCCTAAACCCTAAAACCCTTGACCGCAATTTCTTTGCAATAGTACTCTTGCAAATGATTTCATTTTCATTACAACAATTCATGGGCGACCGCATTGATGCGTTAGCTGAACTTGGGTTTTTAATTTATAGAGATTGGTAGTTACAGCATTTTGTGCGCACACCTTCTAGGGTTCAACTTCTATGCTGGTTTTTCCATTCTCGACCTCGAAGGAAGCCATTTCATGYTTATTGTAGCTTCCTTCTGTTCATTTTTTTTTGCTTGAACAAGGCATGCAATGTCCATAGATGATTCTGGTAATCAATAAAATAGAGCCCTTGTCTTATTTCTGTCAATTTCACAACAAGATCGATCCAATTTATCCAATACAAACCATGTAATCTTATGCACTTTAGGAGTTAATACATGTAAGTCTGGTGTTGCAGTCATGCCTATTCGTGTGGGACACACTTCCAATGCCGGGCGTGGAGTTTTTGCCACTCGTGACATCGGCCATAGCGAATTGATTCACACGGCAGAACCGGTGGTRGCTCATCCCTCTCTCACCTCCYTGCACAAGGTACTCTACTCTTCTYTCACTTTCACYGAACYAATTAAAGTAGAGGATACTATTTGCAAGCTTTTTGATSAAYACAGTGGAGTGTGCTTYCATTGGGAAATCACTCSGAGAGGTCACTTTGGGCACTACAGGAGCCAATTCACTTTGAGATCAAATTTTCGCACCCSAATGTATGATRATTTCTTATGCAATCATTCGAAGTGAGGTTGGAGACCACTATTGAAGGGAYAGGAGAWTACCCCACTTCCATTGAAAGATCACTGATAACTTTYTAAGTGAACTGAGTGTGCTGGAAGTGATGARTTGCTATTGGTAATTGGGGTCAGTATAGGAGATGGAATCAAGTCCTTMACMAATTTAGCATCCGYTACCTTAGCATCTGCKGTTTTTTTYTTAAACCAGCGTCAACATTGACGTGAGTCTCGTTRTGRATGCCAGGCGTGCTACTTTTGTCTRAAAGGTTTGAAGCGACCTGTGAGTTACACGAGATCCTCWGCACCAGCTCCTACTGCTTCTGCTGGGTCGCCCACCTTCTGTAGCAGCACATGTGAAGAATCAGCTCAGGTTTGTATCTGTGAGGATCGCTTGTGCACATGATCTTGAATTTGGATCGCTAATTCTTTTTGATGCTTCAAAGAGTCTCACAGAGTTCAGGAATCCTGCTCCACAATTTCTAGGTTTCTCAGCGGTTTCACAATACAAATTCTTTCTCATTCTAGAAATATTAATTCATGCATAGAGTTCTCAAATCGCAACTTCGAATCGATTCTTCTTGCGGAACAGAAGTCTCACACTTGGACACCCCATAATTGATGCATTTGATTTGAGATGCAGGTATTTTATGCCACTGAACAGCAAGTCGATTGGTCAGAATTTCATGACTACTGCAGGTSAGGGACGAATTACCTTTAGCCATMATTAYAATCATTGCGCAGTTTGAATGCACTACAGGTCACATAATAAAATGTTCAGATCACAGACCCACCAACCAGCTAACAAGGTGCCCGTGATGACAGTGCAGCACCTATGGCGTTCGTTTCCCTTTAATTGCGAAGCGACTAGCTTGCATGGTAATCTCCTCGGGAASAKCTCCAAACGCGCTCGACATCCTCTCTCACGTCAACCTCTCGYATGGAATCCCTGCTGATGTAAGTTTTCTCGGCTCCCTGCTTTGAATGAGTGACTAGAAAAATGAGCTTTGTGCAAATTCTCTTGGCATCAAAAGAATACAGTTTTCAGCAACAAAATTAGACTGCTTCAGAAACTTTCTGACAGTATCACACAGAGAAAAATCCTTTCCATGGAGAGGTCCCTCTACAGTCACACTGGAAATCTTTACGCAGRCYTCCTTATCTATCATGGARAGGCCTCTGTATCATCACTTTGACTATAGAAAGACYCCATGAATCGTGAGGAACATTCTCTTCGTGATATTGCCCAGAAGTTCTGGAAACACCCATTTTACTGAAACCGAAACTGGAARTCTAATTTCACTGAAACKGWGGYYTCTTMACGAAATTGTGTTGTAATTCGATTTTCTTCTCTCGAATCTAACTTCGCAGCACTGCAGTGGATATCAGAGCGGAAGCTTCTTTGCAAAGCTCTCAGTTCAAGGGCTTCAAGAGGCCTCAACTTGTCATGTATCCTGAGTTATTCCTGTATGTGATCAGATCCCAAGTGGTGCAGTTTTGTCATTGATACTCACTCAAAGCTTCAACCTTGGTGATTGAGTTTAAAATTCTTGGTAAATTATGCGATTATTTTCAAAGTATGAAATTCTATTTCGGATGTATTTCCTGAACATCCTTAGTTTTGACGGATGACTGGTACGCTGGAGTGCTCGCCAGACTGCATATAAATRCATTTCGTGTTGAGAGGGTGGATCAAGAGGACTGTGGAGATATTTTAGCAGCAGCAGCTGCGTCGATTCTGGGAGAAAGTATTGTTGGTTCAGCTGTTTACCTCCTCCCGTCCATGTACAACCATGACTGCGGTAAGTTTTCCTCTTTCCCGTTCTATTTGTAATGATGTATTGTAGTTATTCTCAGAGAGGACTTAAGTCAGGAGGCAAATAAAAGTGTCTATTTAAGGGTGGATTCCACATTTGGAGGGGGGACTGAACTTTTCAAATTATTTTTCAGTGAGGAACGACACTGAAAATCTTCCGAAGGAGCATCTGTGCATGGTTCCTACAAGTGCACTAAATAGTGAAATTAGGTTGCCTTTACAATTAGGTTGCCTTACCCCAAGAAAGTTACTCTATAAGCCATCAAAGTCAAACAGATATTTCTATAAATACTTCCAATTCTACACATGGAGGTTCATGAGTCCCAACTACACCAATAACTAATTCAAAAATAGTGCATTCTTGTACATGTACAGTAAATATTTATATTGTGTGGGACGAGTCGATGGTTGCTTTTTTGAGTTTCTAGTCTGCTGCGAGATCTTGCCTTTTATGAGCAACGTTGACAGAATCGAATGGAGTGTTCATGTTCTCGTAGCAAAGGAGTGGGGCATGTGTGGATTCGCCGTTGAATTTGTGAATTGTGAAGTAGTATGGTAATGTTGATTATCGTTCTTAATTATTGTATGGCCGAGGAAGTGTCTCTTTGTGTTTTTTATTTGCGGTATTCATGTGTTACAGTACTGGAACTATGAATTCAAACTTTGCATTCAAATTGTAATGTCAATAAAGTACATTTTCTTTCATCCCCTAAAGGTCCTCGCATTCAAATTGTGATGTCAATAAAGTACATTTGCTTTCATAGCCTTAAAGGTCCTTGCATCCAAAATGTGGATTTGCCTTGGTCAAACTCAAATTTTGGCCCTCCCAATTCATTTCATCTTGTGCATGAATTTTTTTAACAAAAATCAACAACTAATTCCATTTAATAAGCATTGGGCAAATCACCAATGTCCAGAATTGGCCAGAAAGCCCAGAATCCGAATCCCGATCAGACAAGCAACCGTCAACAGAAGTCAGACAAACAGCCACTTGTGAACCTGTTCCCACTGCGTTCCCAACCAAAGAACTGCCCCCTATGACCGTGGCCGCTTCATGAACGTGGGGGTGTCAGCTGTGGTGCAACCTGGGCCTTCCTTTTTAGGTCATTTTTTAGGTGTCCCAGAACGACTAATAAGTTACTGTAGTGTTGCACAAAGGCGTTCCTGAATCATGACTGATCTGTAGCTGCTGTTGACCACCTTCCCCACCAGGTGATGTGAATTTGAAGACTTTGAATTCCAACTGGGTCCCTAATCTGGGTCCCCCTGAGCCACTGACAAAGTGCCACCTTTGATATCACCGACCCTGCTTCTGCTCATTTCTCCTAATCCACTCCATCGTCCAGGCTGGACTTTAGTGTCGCCAGAAGGGGACCACACCAGGCCCCCCCCCCTCAGAAACTCACGTGGTAGTGACAAGCGTCATTTAATCCGCTGGACGAAAACTCCCCCGACCGACGATCTCCCGTCTTCTCTCCTCCCCCGTCCACTGGACGCCCACTTCCCCGACCGACTAATAATAGATCTCTTCRCTACCGGGACCTCGGGGTTGGGCACGACGCAGCTTGCAAGGAGAAGTGGAGGAGACGCTTGCGATCCGCAGGGATCTCCAGATTGAATTGTGTTTTTTTTGCTTTTATGGCACAGAGAGCTTGCGAGATTTGGATTGAGACGCGCAGATGGAGACGTATTGTTATTATTGGTGTTGTTGTTGTCACCCCGATTGCAGGTAACGTTTGCGTCCGTTTTTTTTTTTAATTTGAGCGAGCTTCCTCACGAAAGAGTGCATCCAATTTTCGACGTTTATGTGTTGTGGAGTTTGAAATGGAACTCTGAGGTGGAAATTACAAAATAGAAAGATTTTCAGGTGATTGTTGGATTTTTTTTATTTCGTTTTTTTTTTTGAATTTTTCGTTTCATGAGGTTGTGAATCGATTCAGTTCGTTGTGGTTAGGATCTTAGGGTTTATGAGGGAGTAGAAGGACGCTGGTATGGATTGTTTCCCTGTGAATTGTATCGTTTCTTGGTTTAATTTATGGTGATACGGTGAAGAGGAGGTTTATGGAGGTGCTTGGTTTGAATTCGTTGATTATTCTGAGGTGCTGGTGTTTTTGTTTGTTTTAAGGAGGTTTGCGTCACTTATGCGAAGTAWAATTTTCTTTTTATATGGAGAATCTCTGCGTCTTGCGCTATAATAGGCGATGGAAAAATGGGGATTGTATCCCTACTAATTTTGTCGCCTGTTCGCAAACTCTGTTWTTCCGGCTGAGAAGAGAGTTTTATTTTTTTGATTTCTTCATGATTCCGAGTTGCTTGTGTTTGCTTCGTGTGCGTCTTTTACGGGAGGCTTAATTTTCTTTTCGGAGAATCTCTGCATCTTGCGCTCAAAGAATGGAATTTTCTAATTGGCATGATGCGAGCGTACGCCATTTCTGGCGGTTCCTTGCGTGATCACTTCTTTGAATTACTCATGACATGTGGTGTTTTGTGTACGCAGTTGCCATGTCTTCGATCTTGTGTAGGTGACTTGCGCTTCCTCCGCCTCGAAGATATGATGGTGGATACTACGGGAAGTCAGCTCTACGAGCTTACGACCCTGCAAATTAGGTCAGTTTCTGTGGGCTCTGTGTACTTGTGTAAATTTTGCAACTACTTTTTATATCTTGTTTTGATTGAAATTACGGTGTTGATATATTTAGTACGTGCTACGTTTTTGTCTGGAAACCTCGCAGTGGATGTCATCTTTGCATTCTATAAAATGTCGATCGGAATGCAGGGATATGCAATCTTATGTCTCGAGGCTGTTTTTACTGGTGGCGAACGAGAGCTCCAAGCTAATATTCATTGTAGACAATGCACCTTGGACATCACCAGAAGATCGTTTCAGGCCCGCTGAACTTTGGCAGCTTATGGTCACTCAGGTATACCCTATCTCTTCAATTTATGAAATTCATCAAAGTCGATTCCTCCTCATGCGTGGAGAAGAGAATTTCCACTATGGTTGAGTCTTATTTGCAGCGTAATGTTCCGTCGGCTTTCTTATTTATCTCGGACTGACCCTCTTTCCTTTTGACTCGCAGTCGAGAGTCTCTCCGTTTGCCAACAGAAGAACAAAATCGAGTGGTGACAATAGCAGGGATGGGAGCTCTGGCGCATCATCAAGTGCACCCCAGGGCTTAGAAGAGCAAGGCTCCGAGCATATGTCCGGCTGGTCGAATTTCAAACGTTTCTTACGACTCCAATTCAAGGCTCTAACTGTTGTGAAAAGGTCTCCGGAGGGGCTACATGGTTGCGTGGCCTTCGAAGTAGAGTGGGCCAACGTTCGTGGCATAAACTACCTTAACGAACTTCTGGTGAGTTGGCGTGCRTGACGCGCACAGAGGTCAAACTTTGAATGACTTCGTGTGGTCATAGATAGCATGTTGTTCTGAGCCTTTATATCATGTCTGAGTAGTTTTAGATCATATTGAGTGTTGTGGTTGTAAATTAAATTCATTGGCGGATGCTTTTCCGGGTGGGTGGGTCAGCACTCCTGAGAGACCTGTAGATGTTTGAAATATTGAAGTCTGTTTTTTCCCTCTGAGAACTCGACGTTTTGAGCTTTCACATATTTAATAGTGATTTTTCTGATAATCAATTCCTTGCTTGAGGAACAGACGGATACCTGCGTTGATGCAAATTTCCATCAGGGATTTCTCTTTCGTGCACAGCCTGCGTACGTTTTCCTTCTCTTACTTCTTTTTCTCGGTGCATTCGTCTCAGATCTTTCGTGCTATCAGGAGCATTCTAAATGGGCTGGTGGCATTTTTAACAGCTTGTAATCGGCATCGCCTGAGGTTTGTATGATCTCCTTCTGTATACCACTGCGCCTTTAGATTATTTCTTTGAACTATATCCTAAGGCAAAATATCAGGGATGTTCCTTTGCATTCTAGAAAGCTATGGTGCACTCATGATCTTACTCTCTGTTTATTCTGTTCGAACATCTGCCAAGGTTTTTTCCACATGGTTCGCTCATTTAGGTCTCTTGTTTACATGTACAACTTTTGGATGTATACGTACTTGGTTCGAAGTTCACACTAATCGGACTTCACAATAGTCGGACACATGCATTTGTAGTTCTCAGTGTTCTGGTTACTGACAAACACATRTKTYCTATCTGCAGTATYTATAATGAGGTGGTGGCCTGTCTCTTTCGTCTTGGTTTATTGCTCAACTCTGGTCGAAGTGTTGCYGTGCGGACTTGCCAACAGGTKTTCCTGGTGCATGCTCCAAATGCATTGGATTCAAAGGAGAACGACTGGGCTCGCACCCCGAAGGTCTATTCACTGCCAAAAGTATTATGAGACAAATTGCAGCAACTACGTATGATCATTTCACTGGCGCAAGAGCAATTCATGGTTTGAGAGATTTTATTGCCACTTCCTGTCCCTCATTTTCCGTGGTGATTGTCCTTGATATGCACAGGTGGTAGCTCGTGAGGAAGAGTTTCGTTGCAGGTATTTTATATTTCACCTGCATACCCCCAATTGTGTACGCAATCTATTCCCTCTGTCCCATAATACTAGTCCGTTTTGAATCAATGAAAGAATTACGGATTTAACACTGATTTTTTTAATTCATGCTACGATTTAATGATTCTATAGTGATTCTGTAGTGAATGTGCAACGTGGCCTCTCAAGTACAAAACAAGTGGATGTGTCTGTTAATTGCAATCAAGACAATAGGAGGTTGCAATAAGCTTAGATACAAAGTGCTACACGTAAATAAAGATAGGCTCTATAGAGAAGGAAGACTTCTYTTGCAACTWCCTTGCCCTCTCCTTGTGTATATCTGCACAAGAATGGCTTGGAATTTGATAGATTCAATGAAGAGTACAATGTCTTGTGGTATGTGATCCAGTCAACTTCAAACTTTTATTAAAAATCGAATTAATTTTTTTTCAACTGTATAAAGTGGATAATAAACTAGATTTTTTCTTCTTTATTTCATTAGTTAATGTCAAAAACAAAAGGGAGATCATCTTCTCCCTGAAATTAAATCAACAAAATGAAAACACAGAAATCATCTTCAACCCTAAAATGAAGTTTGAAGTACATTGCTAAAGGGGACAAGTAATTCAAGACAAATGATAAAAACAAAAAGGGACTAGTATCATGGGACAGAGACAGAGGCATTATTAATGCAAGGTTTCTATACATTGTGAAACTTCCCATTGTCTGACTTTTTGTTTCGAAATTTGTTTGCAGTCGAGAAGTATTGAGGCTAAGGAGGGGTGTGAGCTCGCAACCGTGATGATGACGACGAATCTGCAACAACGAATCTGCAACAACAATTTTTTGGCCACAATTGGGCCTGTACCAATATTTTAAAGTGGATTGATGCCGTTGTAGGTTCTTCCACAGAATCAAATTGTACTTATAGTGCTGTACATAACACACAGGATTTGAGGACTGTGTTGGAGTTTGTGTCTTTCTTCAGGTCTTCGTAATTCCTTCAGAAGCAGTTCAACAACAAAAATTTCTGAAAAGACTCCTCCGACGTGGAGCTCTGGACGTCCTCGTTTCGTTTGGAGTCCGTAGCTACTCACCTGTGGGAAGAAAAAGTTTCAGCTGCATTTGTAGATGCACTCTTCTATTAATTCATAGATCATATACAATACCTCAAAGAGAGCTTTGAGTATAAGCAAGGGTATTATTTTGTTAGCTTGCCACTTAGAGACTTTTCACTCTCTGGTGAATTACTCACCTGGCCAGCTCTTGTAAGCTCTGTACCCATCTATAAAGTCCTATACGAAGTGATTTTCTGTTGCTTTGCACTTGCAATGGTAGTAAACTTACAGTAAGATAGGCATCCTCAAAACGTCACAAATTGGTAAGCGTCACAAATTGGTACTGTGCCTAGTTACTATTATAAGGCTGGTCAGATTTTCATATTGTCTTGTTGGCAAGTGAAAGGAAGTTCCAATGCACCAAAGTCAATTTACCTTGTTTATGATACAAACTTACCTATACCTCTTGTCTACCAATACTACAATCATCCCCAAATTGATGCCTTTCACTAATGGAAATGTGGATAGAGACATCATATTTGCGCTAATAGTACAATCAATCCATGACTAATGGAACTTCTATCTACACTAAGCACCCAACTAAGAACTACAATCACCAAGGCTATTAACAATTCTCAAATTTACAAACAAGGATTCATCTCATTGCYGTTACGATTCTTATGCCATAGGTAATAATTTATTTTTTGCATCAATCCCCAATGCTATTTTGCAAGTAATATCCTTCAATCGTCCATAGAAGGTTTTATAGAACTGCAAATTCACCAACCATAAATCCACATCATAAAGAAGCCCTAATCATTGTGTAACATCCACCTTAGAAACAATTTACACTATCCAAACCACTCTTGAAACCAAACAAAATGTTGTGCCCAAGACATGGTTTACAAGGCAACTTGGCAAACCACCATTAAAAAGAGTATATAGGCTTAAGATAAACTAAGTGATCTTCATTTAWCCATTTTGTGCATTGATGATATTTGAAGCAATTCACAAAATGGTCAAAAAGACAAGATCACTAACATAGCATGTTGCTATGTAMACAATCATATAATTCTATCATCAAATGTTAGTATTCTTTCTCCAAGGTTGTCCAAACCAAGGACAAGGTCTTTAAGGACAATTCACCAACTATTGAGTGATTACATTGCTAGATTTTCTTTAGACTTTTCCAAAGAAATGTAACCCACTCTTTAATAACTCTTGAYTSAAGTATCACTAGTGAAACAAGCAAATCTTACCTTATGATAGTCTAGAGTATCGCCCATAGCCTTCCGCACCTCAATCATGAACAACGAAGGTGCCATCTCAAACACCTAAATAAACATTGCAAGAGTAGTGTGATTGGCTTKCAAAAACAAGATGAAAGAAGAATGCAATAATTAAATTGGAGTGGTAGGTGCAAACCTCAATGGCCACGGCCAAATGCCTGGCTACCATTCCTACACCATGACCTTCAAGTCTCATCTGCTCCAATCAACCAATGCCCACAACTTAATCTCCTTGGTGACTCATTTTATTCAAAGATTTTTATGGCAATCTACATGTTATGACAAGTATGATATTTAGAATTGGGGGGTATTCAACGTTCAACTAAGTCACAATGGCAATTTCGGCACTATCTACACTTGTGCCCACATGTTTGGGCTTCAATATTACATGTGTGTAAAAAGAGGATTCAATTGACTACAAAGACATTTCTAGGTATACTTACCATAACTCTTTCGAATCATGTGCTCTTTGGTCACCTAGGTGTGATTGTTCAAAGCTCTAAGTGTACTAAACGTATAAGGGATTAAAGATCAAGGCCCCTCCATTGCAAGCCTCTTGATTGATCAATCATTACAAAATCTTGAATTCAAGTAGTTTGCAAGTATAAGGAAAGCATATTGATATAGCAAGTGAAGTGACCAAGGACAAAATGAACACCTTCAAGAATGTTATGCCTGTAAACCTCTTCCCAAAGTGAGAGCTATAATTGGTTACGAAATTCAACTCAAGAGGACTAACTTAATTTGTAATAAAATTACCTTGTATTTGTGAGTTTCCACACAAAACCCCATGGACTGGGCTGTTGACTCCATTTTTGAGATGATTTCTTTGGCTGGTTTATCTGAGACAAAACGTGTTTGACGCTTCACATGGTCCTGCACTTGGTCACAAACATTGAAGAATCACTTTCACACCCAATACCATGCTACAAGTTCTTTATTTGATGAAATAGACAATACTAAAACTGTTAAGGAACTGACTCCATCTCCCGTTCCATCTACTGTAACAACTCATTTACTCATACTCGGTTGACCTTCAATTAGCAAGTTGGGTGTAAGCATGACTTGGTTACATGTCTATGGCCACTGATATGGCCACTGATCTAGGAATGGGATTGGGAATATCCATCGTCCTATCATGAGGTCTACACCGTCCCACTTTGAGGTTGCATAAGAAATTCATACATGGTGATAAACATTTGATTTCAGCAGATTTGTCTCTCATACTCAAAGATCTCTCTACACACATACGGATTTTCCAAAATCACTCCTATATATGTTGAAGTCCTTAAAGGGATGCAAATGATATCCTCAACCTTAAATACAGAATCAAAGTTCACAAACGCCAAGATCAAGAAAATGGACCTCATACCTGTCGTCTATCAAACAGAGCAGAGAGATTCAACCCTTGAGACAATGTTATAAGCTCAAAAGCGTTCATTATGGAGGGCCCGGAATCCGTTCTGGAGATTCTCCCCTTGCCTAATCTGTTTGAAGTGACACATGCTTGACGTCTCACATGACCCTGCAGAGACAAGTGAATGTTTGAAACCCAATTTTTTTAACAAATGTCATTTTCAGTAGGTCCTTAATCAAAACAAGAGACATGTGAAAACATCCATACCGGAGGCCCCTCGAAGAGTGCAGAGAGATTCAGTCCTTGAGAAAGTGTTATGAGTTCAAAGGCGTTCATCATGGAAGGTCCTGAATCTTTAACCGCTTCTTCGTCCACAAAATTTTCCTGCATTGAAATCGGTTTATCCAACAAGTTAACAAGTTAGGATCACTCTAAGTGTGAACGAAATCCATTTGATATACTCCTCTATTTGAACTGTCTCAAAACATCGAGGTACATAACATCCTTCAATAGCACTGCGATGGCACCTTTTGAGAACAGTGTCAACTTAAAGCAAAGTCGTGCAAAATTAAAGCACGCGAATGAGCTTGGACACTTTGGAGAACATAGCCTCCCATTTTTCTTAATCATGAGGAAGGCAAGAGAAGGAGGAATCAGTCACCTCTGAATTACCAAACACGGACTCCACATCGCCAAAATCCGGGGTTTCTTCAGSACCATTCACAARYACGGGAACATARTTCTCCTTAAACCAAGAGTGGTTTCGAATCCCTTCAACTGTAATCCGCTGCGCTGCAATTTATCGCCTTAGTTTCTGTTAATGGGAGAAATTCATGCAAGGGCCACACAGACTAGGACACACAGGCTTGGAGACAGACTGCCAGCCAGTCTTCGATAAAATCTGATTATGGTAATTAGAAATACAAAAAGAAATTGYTTCAACACTTTGCAAGGTTCTAATCTGTCTTTGGCATAATTATCAAGGTAGGAACTCTTAAGCTGACTAGCATCCCAAAGATTGACATAAATAACATTTTGAGAAACTGGCAGTTTCAAGAATTGAGAATCCAGCGATTTTTGGTGCAAGCTAGATCTACCCCCTTTTACAGAAATGGATCGCTAGTCAGTTTATTAGCTTTRTGTGACCCTGCCTTCACGTAGGCAGCCGACTTATCGCACTGAATTAAGATATGAATTAGTTACAGTAAATGTGACCCAAGTACGTATATGGAGCAGGAAAAAAAAATTCAGGAGCAAGTTTGAAAAGCATACAGTTCCAGGATTGGGATCCAAAATCTTCGATATCAATGATTTGACATCAGGTGAGAACCAGGCTGGACAAAAGAAACGTGCACGTTGGATCTGGCAATCGTGMAACAGTAAGACATCATCATCAAAATGGTCAAAAAATTCAAGCTTGGAAAACAAAAGTTCGATAATGYGGTCATTTTCAAAATTCAATGTTTTAAACCAGCCACCTTGTCGTAAAGGGTTTTAAGATCAGCTTCGTTGAAYGGAAGATATCCAGACATTAATACGAAAAGGATTACACCACATGACCAAATGTCCGCCGCTGCACCATCATAGCCCTTGTTCTCCAGAACCTGAATCAGAGACATATTCACCGTCTTCAACAAGCTTTAACCACTATTTAGGTTGAGGTTCGTAAAAGCCTAAGAAAACTGATCCCGTCTCCTATGCTGACCCCTGGTAGAAACAGCAACCAGTCTCCTCCAATACACTTGGAAGGCCTCAATTAGCATGACTTGGCTAAATGACTATGGCCACTGATCTTTAAATGGAAATAGGTCTGTTTAATATCACTTCAATAGTGGTCTACAACCTCCCACTTTTAAGGTTCTAAACGAAAATCATGTAGTGACAAAAATTTSATCTCCACACATTTGGCTCCTGTACCCAGAGATCTCTCCACAGTTCCATATTGATATTTCAAAAAATCACACTCCTACATACGTTAAAATGCGCGCTAATAATATCCACTAAATTAGATAAACAAGTCGCGCTAGAAGATTCAAATAAAAATTTGCGATCAAGAAGAGGCTGATTTGAGAAACGTACTTCAGGCGCGACATAGTTAGGCGTGCCACAAACTGTATGCAGAAGGCCGTCTTCCTGTCAAATAAACCAACCAACCCTACTTCACAACTTCTCCATGCAAAGAATAAAAAATAACTCGTCTATATTATAACAGTGCTATACTAACGGTAAACAGAAATCTACCACTCTGCTTAAAAGCAATGTAAAATCAGGGACGGCCAGGTTGCAGAAAACCATACTCTCACTTGATGAGGTAGCGCACTTAGCCCAAAATCTGATATTTTCAAATTCCCCTGTGCATCCAAAAGCAGATTCTCTGGCTGCAAAAGAAATAGTGAGGTCTTACGCCGACCTTCAAATTGGACACCTATATATTGAAGCTACAACAGAGAATTATCTCTCTTTATATATGCAGACACCAAATTCCAAAACCAAAGCTTGGAAATAAAAAATAACTACTAAGCACAACAAATACGGAAGAGGATCCTAAAACACTACGAACTGATCTCATCTCCTAGTGGCTGATCCCTATTTCCAACACTGAGTGAGTAGTTACTACGATCTCAAGAGAGTTTCACTCTATTACGGAAAGTGAGCTCTACAGTGAGCTCTGTTGACTGATCTCCCAAGGAAAATGAGCATGTACAACCCCAATCAATTTATAGCTTCTCAAAATCTACTCTACATTTTTCTTAAATGACTTTCTTATGCAATTGTCTCCAAGATCTACTCATTTCCAAGAGCCCTCAACACTAGGAAAAGTCAAGATTAAGTAGGGTACCTTTGCACAAAATCTTGAGTAGAAAAATCATAGTTATTTATTTTTCAGATTGGATTTTTGATGCTACATCTAAACTATAATAGGCATCTACTAAAAATAGAAACTTAGTTAGATTTTCTTCAACTTCAAAGTTTTGTCGACACCACATTTGGATGCCTTGGGCATTTAGGGCTTAACCCCTACATACCCAAGGCCTCAATATTGAGCTTTTAGGAATTTATTCTAAATTGAATAAAAAGCCAACATTTTGATAAGTTGTATCAATTTTATTTTGAATTGTGACCATACAAATTTAAGCTAGACATGTTAGAAATCACATAGGAAAAAAAAAATATCACTTATGGATTGAAAGATTATTTATAATATTTGATCATGAACTCAAGGTGTTGAAATTGAAAAAATGATATGACGTCTTTCAATCCTTTTTACACACATAAAATCTAAAAATGTGGTCACAAAAAAATATGAGGTTAAAGGGCCTAACATGCATAACCACAATCAATTCGAGAATCAATTTATACCTTCTCAAAATCTACTCTACAATTTTTTTTTAATGGATTTCTAATGGGATTTTTTTCTCCAAAATCTAGTATATTTGAGCCTCATTTTGAAGAGCCCTCAACACTAGTACGTGGAAAGTTGAGGTTGCAATAGACAACCTTGCACAAAATCTTGAATAGAAATATCACAATCAATCATTTTCAAAATTGGATTTTTTATGCTAAAATTAGAATTTTCAAAAATGGGAATTGAAAGTTGGGTGCATTATGGACTCTTTTTCCAAGTATGTCTTAAGTTCAAGGTGTATTGTAGAAAAAATCCTATTGAAGAGCATGAAGCATGAATACAATAAAGGAAGAGGACATGGAGAGGCCAAATTGACACAACATTTCTCTAGGGTTGGTAGAATCGTTTTATAGCAAAAGGCATGGTGAAGCCATGGATAATTTTTTCTCTACCACATCTTAGTCACCGATTTACTAGAGAAAGGTGCACATGCAACCAACACTATATGCTCTAATCAAATTGGTTTCCTTCAAATTGAAAAAAAATACAAAAGAGTTCGATAAGAATATGCAAAGTACACTTGAATGACACATACACTATGAGTTGTGTCAAATGAATATTATTGTTTTAAAGATTAAAAAAATCATTATTATCTTTTGAATTCATGTGGTCCTAATGCAATTTCAATGAATTTTTTTGTGGACTTAGTTCTATAGCAAAATGGCTCAATCTAAGAGAATATTTAAACTTCTCAGGTGTACCTCAAATATACGTTGAGGTTTGACATTGTAGACTAGTTAAAAGCATAGAATTATTATTGAACCTAGTTTGACAAGTAGTGGCACGGGATTTATTTTTTCTAATAGATATAAGTATTGTCAACAAGTGCACCATGCATTTATATGGACCAAAACAATTTAGAAGTGATCCTTCATGCTAGGTGATGACATCTCCAATTTCAAATCCAATTATGCCAATCATTAACCGTAAATTATCTTTGGAATAGGCAAGTCAAACAGACCAACACATGTGTTTGTAGACATGTTTGTTACCAACGAATGAAAAGTGTGTGTGCAACTATGGTTTGCAATGCATATGATAGATTCAACTTGGTGTCAAAGCCAAAGACATTTTGACCAACATGTAGAAACAAAATCATGAGCTAATGTAAAGGATGCTTTCAAATTTTTCAAGAAAACCTACAATGAATGAGAGTTTACATTGTCTTCATAAAGAGTATATGATCATTCCTACTAAATTTTTTATGTTAATATTATTTTTGAATTGATTTATTAGTAAGGTTCATTTTGATTGATGTATTGTAATATTCTATTTTTTTCCTAGTGCAAGTAATAAGGAGATCAAAGTTCATTCTAAAGTGTGTGCAATGAAGGACCAAGAGCTAGAGTTTGAAACAAATGCAAGACAAAACTCCTTGAAGCACCCAAACTTGATTTACATTCATGGAGTTTGGTGTTTGTTTCTTTTTTACTATTTTTATGGTATGGTTCTACTTGGTGTGAAAGAGTGGTGTTATTGAGGGTCTTATAAAATTAATTTAGACCTACTTTTGGACCGGATTCACATTACAAACATCTTTACTAACATCATGTGCTAACATACCTTGAGTTAGACCTTCCTTTAGCACCCCTTCTACAACTTGGAGTTCACTTTATAATTAAGGTAGTCTGCTCTTAAAGCACCCATGCTCTAAAAGCGATCATGATACAGAGGTACATTTTGCTTTCTTCAATGTACCAATAGTGTACATTTCAAGAGGTGGTCGCTTTTAGTGACCATTGCATTACAACTTCAAAAATTTGTAACTAATTCCTTGAAGGTCTGGAAAATATGAAACGACTTAGGTTAGATGCCAATTCCTTTTCTCTTCCTACAAAAATTTACTGAAAATTGTTTCGAGGAGTTTAGCTTCCCTGAAAACGCAATCAGCTATTAAATGGTCGCTTTAAGAGCAGTCTACCTTAACTCTATTGTTGTTTTGAAGAACTTTTATTTTGGAGTAGCTAATGAATAAACTATGATACTTCAAAATGTCTTAGAAGAAGTGATTTATTTCAGTGTCACTGAAGGGGCTTAGAGACTGAGATCTTTGCAATAATGGCCATAGAAATAAGAAAATGAGGAAAATGCAATTGGGAACACTCAAGAAAACCAAGGGAACATGTTGGATCCCATTTTTGCCCAAGTCTTAGGCTCATTGGAGGTCACACTAGCCTTCAAAATTTAATAGAAATTAGAAAATTAATATGAAATAATTAATATTATTATATATGCATGCAGAATATGAATAAATAATTATTTGAATTCCCTGTTGGAATTTTGAGTTTTGAGAGTATGTGGTAGTTAAAATGCTTCCCAAAACAGCTAGTGTATTAGTGCCAATTATTAGAACATAGTTTCATTGTAAGTTTTTCCAAACGTATTCCACATCTTCTTTTCATGAGAAAATCGCTATACATATGCCTAATACTATCTTCATTATGGTATATTTTTAAATTCAAAGTTTGTAGTACAAAAATTTCTCAGAATTGGCATTCAAATTAATCTAAAAATTTTGGGCACAATCAATTTTTTTTTTTTGTTTACTTCATATACTAGTATGTTTCAATTTGCATGGTCAAAGTTGACAAATTTTTTACCACATGTTCTTACGAAGGTGAAGTACAAGATCATGTAATTAGATTTATGAGAAAAAATATTTTTATCTTTTCATTCATTGAATGTTGTAGAAATGTCAATTTTGAGTAGCATTTGATTAAAAAATGCCTTGGTCTTTTAGAAGTTGATTTTTGTAAAAATGAAAGAGGAAGATAAATGTAAATCAAGTTGTTTCATATTTTTAAACCTTTGTGGAATTAGTTATGAATTTTCAAAGTGAAGCACTTTTTATTGACATTTTTTCTAACACTATTTTTCACATTCTTTTTGATAGTGGAAATTTGCAACACTTTTTTTGACACTTAAATGTTGGAAATAAATTAAACACCTTTTTCTTTTGGGGGAAGTGTAAAGTGAACCTTTGAACTCCATGGGGAATGTTTTGTGTCTTGTGGATGACAAAGAATCAAAGAATCAAACCGTGTAGGACAAAATTGCAACTTTTCATCCTTAATATTAGGAGTGGAAAGGGAAGATGTTTTTCAGTACTTTACCTTCCCAATAAGTATATTTGGCTTTTCAAAGTAGACAATGTCACATGGTATCAAAAATGCACGTCCTTCAAGGGTTAACAAATTGCGACCATCGACGCCCATTAAGGTTTTTTCATTCCAAAATCATTTGATGATATTCATCCAGCGCCCGCAGTCAAGCATCTACGGATTCTATAGATTGAAAGCAAAATAGCCGAAATGGTAGATCTCAGAATCCCGACGACGTCTTCGGCTTCAAGCTGGCTTGGGAGGAGTTGCTGTAAGCTGGCTTGGCTTGGGAGGAGTTGCCATTGCTCCCGTCCCTTAATCTCGCACAAGGGATCGAGGAAGAATTAGATTAGGGTTTCACGTTTTCCACYTCCAGTATCGAATTCTACGGCCAGAACTGCTTCTTTCTCCAAGTGGTGAAGATTTMTCGGCTATGTCCGGGCGTCAGGTGTTGACCGCTGCGTTGCGGGCCAACACCCRCAGGCTTGCATTGCGGCAGGCGCTCACGCAGTCGAGGTCCTTGTCGTCGTCCAATTTTGGCCATGGAGGGAACGTCTCGCGATCGCTTCCCTACATTGCGCGAGTTTTGTTGCCCTCTGAGAATGTGTCCTGCATTGCGAGTTCGATGTTCGGTGTGAAGCGCTTCATGTCCAGCTCCGATGATAAACCTGGAGGTAGATACCGTGATCGCTTCCTCGACGTTTGGGCTGAAGTCCTCAGATTAGTTGGCATTTTGCATTCCCATTTTAGGGTTTAGGGTTTTGAATCCTGGATCGGATTGTCGTTGTGAAATACTTAATTGCCATAATTATGGCTTGCGAAATGCCTGGATGTAGATATTATGATCGTCCCTTTAGATTTTCGCTTAGGAGTCTCATTTTAGGGTTTACTGTCTTGGAATCGATCCCGGATCGTTGATTTATGGGAATTTATGTTATTTAAATATTTTTTCCCTTAATGTTGTCATGCGAAAACTTGGAGTTAGATACCATGATCCTTCCTCTAGATTGGTTCTTATGCCCTACGATTAGATGGGATTTTGAGTTGCACATGAGGTTTTAGGATTTAGGGTTTATAGTTTTTAATCGTGGCAATATTGGCATGTGAGAAGTCTGGAGGTAGATTCCATGATCATCCCTTTAGGTTTGCGCTTATTCTCGAGGTTTGTGGGGTTTATGAACTTCCATTGGAGGGCTGAAACTTAAGTGTTTGGAAGTCGATCCTGGGTCGGGGAATATCGTTGAGACGATTGTGAAATATTTAATCGCCATAACTTTGATTATTGGCAAGTGGTTTGAACAGGAAAGGGAAGAGGTCAAGCATTATCTGCAGATGAGATAGAGTCGCCATCAGAGCCGTCGTTGGGAAATACAACAGCCGCTGGCGCTTTTAACGGTATGATTTTCTCTTGTGATCATTCACCGACATTGTAATCTAGTAAATTTGTTTGAGTGTAATCTGAACCGGCGGGTATGAAGCTTAACTGACGTTATTTGAAACTCTAGCCAACAATCTTCAATTTGAATATTGTGAATCAGAGCATGGGCAATGTCTTATTAGAATTGAGCGCAAAATCTTTTATCTAATTTTTGAGCGCAGCTATTGATTATGTCATCTCTAGTTACCTAAGCCGTGTATACCAGGCCTTCCAGTAYGATGATATGGTTGTCCAATTCATCAAGAGATTCTCGTTGAGATAAAATATTTGCTTGGCTGGGCTTGTCCATTACTCCTATGTGATAACTAGTGCCATGTTCGTGATATATACCGTACAGTTGATTTCAAAATATTTAAAGAAAAGTTTCTCATACTGGTTAAGAGACTTATTTAGGTTGAGATTCTTTGTTGTACCCTTGGATATGTTTCTAATAGCTTAGAARTGGTCGACTAACAGAGTCTCATCCTCTGTAGATCTGCCGATGGATGACTTCGAATCGCGTGTGCTGGGCCTCTCTTCAAAGAAGGACGACGGGGAGGACGACGACCTTCTCCGGGAGCTGGAAGAGATCGAGCGGTCGGCCTCGTGGAGGGCGGCGGGGCCAGCTGCAGGAGACTCGGGAGAGGATGACAGTGACATGCAAGAGCAGGAGGACGACGATGACGAAGATTGGGAAGATGAGAGAGGGCAAGTGCTCAGTGACGCGGCCCTATCCGCTATTGTCGACTACGACTTGGACGATGAGCAGCGCCCGTACCAGTTCCGACCCGACCGGCTCTTCTTTCCAGGGCAGACATATGACCCCGAGGTGACGACCCTAGCTTTGAAATGTTCTGAAATGTTTTGATTATTGAAGGTATTTGAAAAAGTCATGGTCTGTCTGGATTTGTAATCTCTCTTCGTGCTCCTCTTCTGTGTTTTCTTGGAATGACAACACCTCATAGTTGCAAGTTGCATTCAATCTAGTCCGTTCCTGTTCCCAAATGGCTTATTGGTCCCACCCTCCCACCCTTGCACCTCCGAGCCCAAACAAGACCAAACAAGGGAGTGCTAGTTGCATTCAATCCAGTCCGTTCCGGATTATTGGTCCCACCCTCCCCACCTTTGCACCTCCGAGCCCAAACGAGGGACCAAAGGACCTCTTGATCAAAGCACCTCAATGGTTGCTAAAATGTGTCGGATCCTTGGCCCTTATTTTTTGCGATAGGTTGCCTTCAGTCCAAAGTCAAGCACTCGGATAATGACTTCAAACCCATCGCACGGATGTGTCCAAAATGGGTTAAAAACAAGAACACACCAGGAAACACTCCTCGACTTTTCAAATATTTCAATTACKTCTTTCCCGTACAGGAGCRGTGGTGCCTTACTGTGGAATATATCTGAATTTGAAGTGCCGTACTGTGAGTTTATACACTAGGGTGAAACAGTCGTAACACCTGATTCCTTTGGTTTATGTATACAGGACCTGGATCTCTCAAAGAAACCTGATGAACTCGAGAAGCCACCTCCACGTTACAGACGGAAATATGATAATAACGAAGTTCTTCAAAGGGCTGACTTCAGGGTATGAGCCGTTTCCAAACCTGTAAGATATTTGTTTTGTCCTTTGAATCTGTGGAGTTTTTCTGACGCAGTCGTGTATGAGGAGCCGTCGGTTATCATGCAAGCACTGATTTTTAATTCGTATTTTCTGCGTGGCTTCAGAATCCTCGTTATTTGTCAAACTTTATTGCGGAGACATCAAGGATTCTTCCCAAGCGGAGGGTACGCTTTCTTGCATTCATCCTTGCGTCATCCGTTTGTTGCTTCCTGTCTAATTGGTCTTTTTTGTTGGTAAATCTGYGTCATTGTAAACTTCCAAACTTATAGGAGTAGAAATGAGTCATGTAAGGCAGGTCACAAAATATATGAATGCGACAACTAAATCTCGTCCCACAGTTTTGAACAAATAGAAATATCTCYTGGAATTTATCATGATCAACTAGGTTGTAGTAAACTTTCAAAATAGGCTTTCTGTTTTTAATTTGGGTAGCCAGGAGTTAAGTTATGTCCTCTTTGATATCCACCATTGACGTCATTTTGAGAAATGTTGATTAACCGTCAGTCGAAACAGATGTAATTATTGTTCAGAGGTATTTGGACATGTTTTAACCTTAGACAATGCTATWTTATGTTGCGCAGAGTTCTTTGACTGCAAAGGCTCAGAGAAAAGTGATTAGGGAAATCAAAACTGCCCGAACTTTTGGCCTCATGCCATTTACATCAATGGGTCGRGCCCCCTTCCGTTTTTTGCGATCAAGGTTGGATGATGAAGACTCTAACAATTAAAACCAGGAAGCCATTCTAGGAAACATGAGCAAACAGGCCTGCAGAATCAGAATCAATTTTGACACTCCCTCTCTATTCTTTTATATCACAGGGGTATTCAGGAACAGGTTGCTGCTAAAGACGCTGAATCGTCTGTGATGGGATGTACCTATGCAGCAGAATGTCATTCATTTGATTCTGAGTGTTCTGATAATCTGTAACTTTGCATATGTTTTGCTGCGTTTTACTCCTTGGGTAAGCTAGAGAAGTTCCTTAACAGTCAATTTTACTCTGTTTCATATGTTAAAAAATGGTGCGTGTGCACAGTTGATAATTTTGCAATTCGGTTGAATCGTTTTCGTTTGTGAAGGCTACCGTATTATCCATTGCTATTAATAAGATGGATGCCATTTCCCTGTTTTGAAGAACAGGTGTGTTCACTCCGCTGGTATATCGTAACTGCGAGTGATGGGCCGGGTACAGGAAAGGGTATCTGAAATCTTGGATAGGTCTAGATTTCAGTTGTTCTGTAGTGTTTTGGTTTTTGCCAAGCCGGCTGTGCTGCTCTAGGCAGTCTTGGAGACTCACACTGGGCAGAAACTTGCACATCTTGCACGGAAGGCTTGGCACTGGTTTCAGCTGCACGCAGTGGCTTGTGCTTGAGTTATTCACTTATGTGGGTGAAGGTATGCTTGATAAGCATCACTCAAACACTCCGAGGACAACTTCTAAGCGCATCAAAAGCCAGGTTGGCGAAGAGCTTAATCCTGAAATGACGGGCTAGTCACTGAGGTAATCAGCCAAACGATTATGCTCTAACAAGTTGAAAAGCAGAATCTTGGGTCCTTGAACCCTCGGTACGCTACCTCCGTAGCCAAAGTTCTTGGAATATGTGGAGGTTTGGGGCCCTCGGTTCACTAAGTCTGTAAGGTAGGAGGTCCTAAAATGGAGCATGTTCTATAACCAATCAGGCTCTAGAGGTACATTTTGCACTCTCCAATGTACAAGCAGTCTACATTTGAGGAGGTGGTTGGTTTTAGAGCCCATTAAAATGCACTTTTCAGCAACTTCAAAAATTCATAACTTATTCCATAAAGCTCCAAAAAATATGAGATGACTTGGGGTAGATGTCAATTCCACTTGTCTTTCACAGAAAATTTACTGAAGATAATTTCATGCTCTTCATGCAGTTTCACCTTGCCAAATTTCAGCTACAGCCATGAGATGGGCACTTTATGCACCTCCTACCCTAGCCATAGTTTTTGAAGGTGTGGAGCCTTCACTATCCCTCCAAAAGAGAGGAACACCTTGGTTTGCACTACTTGCCCCCTTCCCTCTCTCAAAAAATGTACAAGCAGTTGATTGTTTTTAAAAAAAAATGCTTACCTTCAAAATCACAAACCATTGATCTTGTGAGATTTAATTTGAGCCGTCCAAATATAAATATGGATATGGATACAGTATTGTATACAAATACATAGTGAATACTAGATATGGATGTGGTATAGATATTGAATATGGATACTAAATATGTATAGTATTGAATATGTATAATATTAATTACGGGATACGGGATGAATTGTCCCATATTGATTGTTAATTAAAGTGGTTTCTCAAAATTATAAGATAGGAGAAATAGGGGGGGAGGGGGATATGAAAAAATTAAAATTAAAAACTTAAAATTATTTTGAACGCATAGTGAGGCCTCATGGTACCTCTGCCTCACTATGCCTATGCGTTCAAAATACAGAAACACATATAACAAATGATAAAGCCAGAGGTTCACTATGGTGAATTGAAATGGTGTTAACTTTTCAAACTAGACAAGTTGCTTTTAAATTAAGAGAGTTTATTGATAATAATTGAAATTTTTCCATTTTCTTTTTATATGTCTTTGGAATCATAAAGATTGTATATTTTTTGTTCATATCATTGTAGGATTTCTTAATATATTTGTAATTAGCTTTGATACTCAAAACATGTGATTAATTTTTAAGGGTTTTGAAAATCATATTTTTTATTTTTATAGTGCATTTATACAAATCACAAGGATGCAATTGCCTTGAAATTTTTGGTAAGCCAACTTTGGTCTTTTAAATTATATTTAAATTTTATTAGCTTTAGACCATAGGAGAGGAGGCTTTGCATTAACAAAAGCTATTGTGAGGACATTTGAGTAGCTTACTATATAATTACTCAAAAGCAAATTATATTTAAGATTAAAATAATTCATGAAAAGAAAGACACTATTCTTTCATCACCTTTTTAATTCCAAGGTTTAAGTGCTATGGGAAAAGAGTCTTTCATATCATTGTTGCATGTTTTTATTGTTTTTTCACAATGTGAGACTATGCCTTTTAATAAGTGACTTTAGAATTTTTTGATAGTTTCGTAGAAAATAATATAAATTTTTGTAGGATAAATTATTAGAAGTCAATCWACTTAATGGAGATTTTGAAAAACACCTAATATATAACCAACATTGTAATTTTCTTAAGTGTAATGTAAGAATAAATCTTATCATTACAATTATATTATTATACATATCAATGGAATCTAATATTTCTAGATTTAAAATGAGATTTTAGGATTTAGATTTGCTCATTACCAAATTTTTTATTTCATTTTAAGCCACTCTAATTTGCCCCTAGGACTTTGGAAGGGAGGGAGTAAATTCAAGAGGCAACCAACTACCACTACAAGTCTACAACCAAAGATTCAACAAAAAAACAATAATATAAAACAAAAAAAAGACAAAAAGTTGTTTCTGCCCTTCTCCTTCTCTTCATCTGATTCCCCTCCCCTTCTTCTTATTCATTTTATTTTTGTAGAAAAAAAAATATCAAACATCATTAGGATTGTCCAATAATTCTTTATCTTTGCAAAAAAGGGCATCACATCTCATACTTATTCTTTGAACTAAGGGAGTTTGCACTTGGTTGCAAAATAGAGATGGCAAATATACTCATGGCAATGGCATCCGAAGCCATTACTAAACACAAGGTGGAGGACAATCAATGGTGCATGTCAATTTTAACCCCTAGAGGTGTAGAGGCCTTGTCAACCATTTCATCATAGTTGCCCAATTTTAGGCAACAATATTTTAGGACTAAAAATTACCATGTTTTTAATTTATTTTTTCTAAATTAACCAAACTGGATTGTTTAGCTACTTTTATATTTAAAACTAAAATTGATATAATAAAAAAATATTGAGGAATATAACACAAAATATTTATTATTTTTCCCTAATATTGGATAATTTACAATTTGGAAGAAAAGTTGATGTTCACAATATTGAAATTTATGCAATTCCAGCAAATTTTGGGACTCACGACAATCACCAAATTCTAAATCAATTCCCCAAAAAGTCTAAATAAAAATTAGCACTTAAAAAAACAAATATTTTTCTTAACTCCTAAAGGATGGTTGTTCATTCGGCGGACAAATGGGATTCAATTGGGCAGGTACCTACGGTTTGGATTTTTGTTCTGGTATTTTGAAACTTTTTCTGAAGCCCGGGAACCAAAGTTATGCCTAAATAAGATTAAAATAGGAGAAAAGGGGCAACCAAAAGAACTGTTAAATTCTAATTCTAATTAAAAAAAAAATTCTCATAGATTATATTTTTTTACTATATAAAAGTATCTTATTCATTTCATTTGGATTTGTTATGAGAAGTTATGAACAATCTTGTTTTTTAGGCAATCCAAGCATTTTTCTGGAATAAAACTTATAAGATTCATTTTGAGAATGCAATTTTTATAATTTTTCAAAAAAAGAAGTTCCACATGGTAGTTATTTCTTACTAAAAAAATCTCACCATTGAAATAAGTGCATTTTAATTCCATCTTAGAGATATTAATAATTCAGATTTTCCTTCTATTTTGTACCTACTTCTACTTAACAATTTTTTAAAGAATAAAAGCTAAGATTTTTTGTATTTATTTGAATCATTCTATTTATTTATTTGACCTTAAACCTAAGATTCCTAGACTCTCAACTGAATTTTCCACCATAAAGATTCAAAGCTCAAAAGTATGCAATGCTAAAAATTTAAGTTAAGAAGGTTCAGGGTCAAATAATCTAGTCTCGTTGTGTGCTAAAAAACTTGTTTTTTCACTTTAAGTACATAAATCTTGCAACCTGTGTGGCCAAAAGTATTGCTTACTACATATTTTCATACTAATTAGGTGTAAAACCCTATGATTAGATGTGCAAAGAAAACAATCTTCAAATTTTTTTATCCTTCGGTATAAAAATGGCAGTTTTGAGAATATTTTTGAAGCAAAAAGGCCTCAGTCCTTCAGGGTTAAAATTTCAGAACTAAAATATCCGTGGCACATGACTTTGATCGTAAGAAATTATTATTTTTCTAAGAAAATATACATTAATCAAAATTTTGGAATTTTGATTGTACAAATGCCTTTTTCTTTTAATATTTATCACTATCACTTGTGGTGCACACTTTAGGAAACTTGTGGAGCTTATATTTACAACACAATTGTATGTTGTCCAAATGAAATTATGAAATTGACCACGATTGCATGT
Organism: Pleurozium schreberi; assembly: GCA_006891605.1. Taxonomy (NCBI): domain Eukaryota; kingdom Viridiplantae; phylum Streptophyta; class Bryopsida; order Hypnales; family Hylocomiaceae; genus Pleurozium; species Pleurozium schreberi. The sequence continues at coordinate 67,535 of VACF01001954.1, forward strand.
TGTTGAAATGAAATCAAGAATTTTAAATTTTATTTTATTTTTCAAAATTGTATTTAAAACAATGCAATTTGACTTCATTATTACTTGTATGCCCTATGCCCTAAGGTAGGAGGTCCATAAAGCGATCATCTAAGCGTTGAAACTAAATTTTGGGGAGGTAAAACATCTTGAAATATTTTTCGTTTAAATTTCTTTAAAAGACAAAAGGAAATGACATTTGACCCAAGTTGTTTCATATTTTTTGAAGCTCTGTAGAAATAGTTATGAAATTTTGAAGTTGAAATTCCATAGGGCTCTAAAAGCGACCACCTCCTAGAATGTACACTGTTTGTACATTTTGTTACATTGAAGAAAGAAAAATGTACCTCTGTGTCATGTTCTGTTCAAAATGCTTGGTCGGAGTTCGAGTCTCCTACCTTAAGTATGCTGTTGCTACAGGCAAAATCAAAGTAAAAGTATTTTTCTAATTTTTTAAAAACAAAAAGTAACTCAAAAATTCACAATTTTCACTCCTTGGATTGGAATTCCACAAAACCAAGCCCGTGCACCCTTCCTCGCCTAGGGCTCTCCGGTAGTACAAATCACGCCATTGGGGGACGCACGGCCTAGGAGATCTCAACGTAACAAACAAACAAAATAAAACAAAACAAAACAAAACAAACAACCTAATTCAAAGTATAAATCATATCTTTTTAGTTCTAATAATTAATTGATATTTCTCAAGTTGATGATTAGCTAGTTGCTAAGCTTGTTCAAGACAATTCATGTGTTGTATCAAACTCCAAGATAAGTTGATGTTGCACCATATTTGCCTTGGTAATCAGTTTGTTTCTTTCGAGGTTAGAATGGAACATTTCTTTGCAAATAAAGATCCAAATTGATCTAAGATTGACTTGGCAATAGAAGATTGAGGTAAGCATTTACAAGCCCTAAGTGGTAGCAATTCTAGAAGAGAATCCCAGGTCATCATGTACAAGTTCTCCTATCGACCTCTGCTTTTTAATATTTCAAGATTCTAGTGGGACAAAAAATGTTGACTTTCCATCTATTGCATAGGAATTGGAAGGGATTGTTTAGGTAGCCTCCTCGAAGATAAAGCAAAATGAATCTTTACGAAGAACAATCCGTTCTCTAAAATTTTGGACAACAAAAATAATATTTAAAACTTTCCATTATGGACTTGAGGTTTAATCTTGCCAAATTAGGATTTGACACTTTAATATGGACCTACTTGACAAAAACATATATATGGAGGCAACCTCACCCTAAGTGAAGAACAATTCATTGAATTTTCATATCTACAACAAAGTAACTTGAATCCAAACATGCCGCAAACAACATTGTTTCCAAGAGAAATTCATGATCCATCCAAAAAAACTTTCAGAGGTCCTTCCAGTAGTTGCAAGCCAATGCAACCAATATAGGTGATGCAAGGATGTTGTGGAAGGAAGTTTGAGCAACTACTTTACTCAAAAAAATAACATTGATACCAAAAGACAAGTCCTCTCAAGGCATAGCCACAAAATACATTTGAGAGTAAAGAGTTTTTAAGGAAATTATTGGTAATTTATTTCTTCTTCTATGCGCTCCTAACAAAACATAGCACTCACAAAAGTTGGATGAAAATGTAGTTTGTTTACTTGAAAAGTGAGGCTTTCATGCTTGGACTCCATTTTCATAGCCTAGGTGTTTAGGGTAAGTTGTGGTTCAATTAAGGAGGAGATTTTGCATTGATCAAAGCTGTACATGAAAAAGTTTAAGTTTGAAGACCTTACTTGAAAATCATCTCAACACTACAAGGAGAAGGCCTCTCATATTTTAGCTTGTCAAAGAATACCAGCGTTGAATTTTTACAACCAAAATATTTCTCTAGTTTCAAACTTTGTCCTTTCACTCATTGTTGTAAAAGGCAACCTTCCAATTGTATATCTTAAGAAACAAACACCCCTATCCCTCAATCTAATGTTTTTTATTTTTTATAAAACAATGTTATGCAAGAATCTAGAAGGAATCCTTGAATATTGGGGTTCACGATATCATAAATATTGAGCATTCTCTTATTGATGACTACAAAGATCAACGCTAAAACTGTCATTTTCAAACAATTGTGCACCCATGCCCAACAATGCAAATTATTTGCATATCAACCACCATGACAAAAGCCATTCAATGTGACCTTTCAAGAATAATGTGGGGTTGGAAATGTGACCGACAATCATTCTGGTGGCTATAGCCATTTGAAGGTCTTGGAGAAAAATTGCCCCAACCTAGCATCAAGCTCTAAAAACAAAAAACAATTTGGCACACATAGCAATCTTGAGGCATATCATTGTTTGCTTATTTCTCCCATCCACTAACAACTAGTGTATAGCAATAGTCCATTGAAAACAGTAGGTTGCCCTCAATTTCATTCTCCTCAACACACAAGCTAAGTTCATGCATCTCTTTGTCTAATCTTGAGATTCAAAATCCCTAAACCCTGCAACAATGTCATCGCAAATTTTAGAAAACAGAGTTGAACGTCTTGCTTAGCCCCCCTTTATTTTTTGATAAACCCCTGCGTAATATTTGCTTTCAACGTCGCCAGCTTTCGTCCACAACTCTGCAACAATCTCATGAAATGAGGGCCTTTGAAGAGGGTCTTGATGCCAACATTTTCTCACCAGATCCTTGAAGGCAGGATAGATAGCATCTGGTAAAGGAGGTCTTCCACCACGCAAGACTAAATCGTAATCGTTGGTAGGATGGCCTTCAAAAGGTACGCGACCTGTGAGGACTTCATAACAGGTCATCGCGTAGCTATACACATCCGATTGTTGCGTGAAAGTCTCCAGCTTCAAACTGCCATTCTTCACCGCAAGCAAAATCTCGGGAGCTCTCCAGAAGCCCGTGCCTGAACTCCCGGCCGCAGATTCAAAGTCGGCAATATAAGCTGCATAATGACCATAATCTTCACTCTCCTCTCTTACCGCCAACACGTTGGCAGCTTTCAGGTCTTTGTGGAGAAGACCACAATTGTGGAGCATGACCATACCTTGTGCAATGTTCCTCAGGATCTTGTGGGTCGCCCACAATGGAAATGGCGGGGCTCCATTACTTTTGAGCATTTGCATGTCTATGAGCTTGCGGAAATCGCCCCAAAACCTGTCAAATATGAACGCGAATCTACCATCGTCCAACAACTGGGCACCCACTGACCAGCAAAGTCCATAAAATGGATGGCCACTTTGGCCGACAGAAGTGCGGTGGAAATAACGGTATGGCAATGCGGCTGAAGCTAACCCAGGAGGCCACCATCGCTGCAGGTCTTCCAAAAAGTAACCTTTCTTGAATACTTTCACGACCAGTCTTCTCTTCTCTTGCTCATTTTCCTTGGTAAGAATATAATCGTGTTTATTCATTCCACGAGCTTCAAATATCTCAGCCTGACCTCCCTCAGCAACCTTCCCAACAATCTCCAACTCGTAGGGCTGTCTCCGAAAAAACCGACTCCACTCCGGATGTTCCTTCAACATCTCAAACGCAACGCTGTCACGCACACGCCCAGCTTCGCCATCAAAATCTGATGTCGCAACAGATGACTCAGTCCAGTGGGATTTGGAGGACTCGATCTCAAACTCCAACTCGTTACCCAAGTCGCTCCTCTGCTCACTCAAGCTTTGGATGCGTGCAGAGAAGAACGGCGAGGAAGACGGACCTGACGCCGCCGATGTCGTTGCAGTTTCAGCCTCCAAATGGCCAGAGCATGAAGAGAGGGATTGCATTGGGGTGAGAAGGTCGGGGCTCACGACTATGGACGAGGCACAATCTTCCAAAACGTCCTCCGCTACTCCGGGACTGGAGCTTGTTGGAACAATATTGGCAACCTCCTGGTCCCCTCGCTTGCGTCTCCACAGGCTTGACCCCCGAATCCACATCTTCCTGGGCTGTAAAATTTATCAATCGTCCACAAGAAGCTTAGGAACTCGTCCATGGAAGCATCATCGACCTCAGAATATCAATCAAGAGAAAATCATGTCTCTGTTGCCATTTACCGACAGTACATATCTTTTGTAACCCTAACTCCACAGGCAGACTCTGAATTCGACAATGCACCCGTTCATTCACACTCTTCATAAAACCAACAACTGTAAACAAAAGAATCCATCAAAAACAAAATCGTAGCAGCGCTTTACGCATCCAACTTGCGCCAATTCGCTGACATACTAAAAAGCAGGATTCACGGACGTACCGACAGTCACCTTGGAATTCCAGTTGCAGAAGCAGAGCAAAAAGCAAAGAGGTGCTTGATTCAGCTGAACATCGCCGCTCCAGACAACCGGTTTCTGTCAATTCCTCCTCGACGAAGTTGGAATGCCTCAAGACCATCTCTGCGGATCTGCTCCAGTCCCCGCGACCCCCAACTGGACTATCTGGGAAATTGCGGAGGTCCCGGGGAGACTGAGATGATTTACAGCACCGTGCGGATATTCGAATTTCCAAATTAAGATGTTCCTGTCTCTACATTGCATTGCTTTCCAGGCAGAAGTCATGGCTCTCAAAATGAACGCGGCAGCAGTGCGTTCTTCGTGACTAAAACTAAATATAAGCTCAAGTAAAAATGAACGCGGCAAAGAATGGAAACGCGGACTCCGTCTGGCGTGTGAAGGAAACCGTAATGGGCCACAAGCCCACAACCCCGGCATTGGTTCCANAGATGACTCAGTCCAGTGGGATTTGGAGGACTCGATCTCAAACTCCAACTCGTTACCCAAGTCGCTCCTCTGCTCACTCAAGCTTTGGATGCGTGCAGAGAAGAACGGCGAGGAAGACGGACCTGACGCCGCCGATGTCGTTGCAGTTTCAGCCTCCAAATGGCCAGAGCATGAAGAGAGGGATTGCATTGGGGTGAGAAGGTCGGGGCTCACGACTATGGACGAGGCACAATCTTCCAAAACGTCCTCCGCTACTCCGGGACTGGAGCTTGTTGGAACAATATTGGCAACCTCCTGGTCCCCTCGCTTGCGTCTCCACAGGCTTGACCCCCGAATCCACATCTTCCTGGGCTGTAAAATTTATCAATCGTCCACAAGAAGCTTAGGAACTCGTCCATGGAAGCATCATCGACCTCAGAATATCAATCAAGAGAAAATCATGTCTCTGTTGCCATTTACCGACAGTACATATCTTTTGTAACCCTAACTCCACAGGCAGACTCTGAATTCGACAATGCACCCGTTCATTCACACTCTTCATAAAACCAACAACTGTAAACAAAAGAATCCATCAAAAACAAAATCGTAGCAGCGCTTTACGCATCCAACTTGCGCCAATTCGCTGACATACTAAAAAGCAGGATTCACGGACGTACCGACAGTCACCTTGGAATTCCAGTTGCAGAAGCAGAGCAAAAAGCAAAGAGGTGCTTGATTCAGCTGAACATCGCCGCTCCAGACAACCGGTTTCTGTCAATTCCTCCTCGACGAAGTTGGAATGCCTCAAGACCATCTCTGCGGATCTGCTCCAGTCCCCGCGACCCCCAACTGGACTATCTGGGAAATTGCGGAGGTCCCGGGGAGACTGAGATGATTTACAGCACCGTGCGGATATTCGAATTTCCAAATTAAGATGTTCCTGTCTCTACATTGCATTGCTTTCCAGGCAGAAGTCATGGCTCTCAAAATGAACGCGGCAGCAGTGCGTTCTTCGTGACTAAAACTAAATATAAGCTCAAGTAAAAATGAACGCGGCAAAGAATGGAAACGCGGACTCCGTCTGGCGTGTGAAGGAAACCGTAATGGGCCACAAGCCCACAACCCCGGCATTGGTTCCATTGGTTTCTCACTACAGTAAGTTAGTTTAGTAAATGAAGAATTGTGCAGATGAAAACGTGACGGTTGAAATCGTGACCCACTGCACCCAACGGTGAGTTACTGAGTTTGTCAACTAAATATACAGTACTGTAGACGGAAGAATCTCGCACTGCGTGCTTCTTCAATCTGCATCGATTGCCAGACTTCTCCAACCTTGTGATCTACTCCGTATTTCGGTCCTTTCGGTATCGATTTGCATACAATCACGCGTCCGTTCATTAATTTTTGTAAGGAGATTGAACGAAATTTTTGCGTTCATGATTCGATCTCTGCTATTGTGATTGACATTTGTCACTGGAGGAATCCGGAATCGGACGCTTGATGTAAAAATTGAGGAAATCAAACTGCTTTCAGCTTGTTGTGGAAGGTTTGGGAAGGTTTGGAGCTTCCGGGGTTTCTAATTCTTGAGTGCATTTGCTTCAAACAGGATTAGGGTTAGAATTATCCCTTGTTGAATTAGGGATATTCCCTGTTTTGATTTGGAGCTTTCGGGGTTTCTAAATKCTGATTGYATTTGTTGCGRACAGAATTAGRTRTCAGGATAKCCYCTGTTTTGTTTTGCAGTTTTCGGGGTCTATGATTTTTGAGTGCATGTGTTGCGGACAGAATTAGGCTTAGGGACGTTCCCTAGTTTTTAATTGTGTGGTAGGGTTGAGACGTCTTCCGTGTGGGGCAATGTCTTATGTTCTGCTCTATCAATTGTTGTCTCTCTGCAGTATGGTTCTGTGTACGAGAATTCCTTACGGAGCTTTCTTCTGTAATTCAGAGGATGTAATCCGGAAGAGTCAAGAGATAGATTGTCTTCTTGTTGATGTCTGCTGAACATTGTTTGGGGTTCCATCCAATTTATTCATGTAGTTCGAGAATCAAGTGCCAATCATCGGAAGGATTCGAGATGCAAGATGATTTTTTTCCGGGGAACCCGTCTCACTGGTGTAAACATGGTCGAAGGCACAAGTAAAATGTGTGTACTATGTATGAAGTCTTAGGAAATTATGAGCTAATTTGTCTACCGTTTCCCAAATTTTTCTCATTCCTTGAGCAGCAGCTAATTAAATTCTGCACGCACACCTGGGTTGCATTTTGAAATGTATGCATAAGAATGTATTGAGCAGCTCCCTTTTATATCTGTATTGGCACACGGCATTTGCGGAGGCCTTGTTCAATGTTTCCGATTTGTCGTTTGATCCTAGAATATGAGTCTTTGTCTCTGTTGTGGTCCAAACGAACCTTGCCTTGGGAGGACAGTAGATTCTACACACAAGTCCTTAGCTTAGTAAACTTGAAGTAGTTGCAGCTGCTGGCCGTAAGCGCAAGCAGGTACTACCTCTGTCCCGAAATAAATCCGGGCTTTCTTGAAAATGGCTAAATTAGCACATGAGTTGTTCCTATTTTTACGAGCTCATGTAGTTATTGTAAATTCTATTAAGTCCCATTAGGTGTGAAAGAATGGAAGTCAACAATTTAGTTGTGCATTTTGAAAACTAGTGAAAGAGAATTTCTTTTTCCTTTTTTGGAACTGCTCCAGTGGTATTGTTTTTTGTCATTCTCTAAGCAATGTCTTGTGATTCAATTCCAAAAAATTCTCAACAAAAGATTTATTAGTAGCTGTTTTTGTATACTTTTGGGTTGAACTCTTTGCCTTTGGTTGGCTAAAGGGTTGCATTTTGATTTCGTTTGCAATGATTGAATTGCTATATAGTCTTTGGAGTGTAGAACTATGGATTTTTTTGCTTGAGGGAACTCAATCTAGCTTTAGTTGTTGTTCATCAAGTTGTCAAGAGCCAATTTTGAATTTTATTTGGGACAAGTATATTTAGAAACCACGGATTTATTTTGGGACTGCGGGAGTATGAGAATATAGTGTTGATGTTTGCCTACTGACAAGTGCTTTGTTGAACTCAATATCCATATCAAATACTCCCTTCGTCCCATAATGATCTTCCTGTTGGCCTTCTTTTTTTGTCCCAAAATGATCTTCCTATAACTACACTTTGAAAAGGGCTTCAAAACTCAAATTTTTTAGGATGCAAAGAGAACACCAAACTCTACATACTATGCAAATTGAGTCTTTAAAAAGTTATTTTTATCCTTAATCCATAAGATTTGGTCTAACAAGAACATTTTGGGACGGAGGGAGTACCTTTTATGGAATTGGTTGACGTGCTTTAACTCAATTTTCCGTTTATGTTTTTGACAGATAATGAAGAAATAATTAGTTTTAGTTTTGGAGGGTCTTGTTGGTTTTCATACTTCACACTGAAACGTTACAACGCTCCTCAACTTTGTTTTTACAACCTTTGGAGTACTAGTCACTCCTCATTTTCTTGCTTAAAAAATGTTTTTTGTAATGTGATTCTTCATATGAAATACTCAAGAGTCCGCCATATTGTTTTGTCTCTCGTATTCAGGTCCTCTCAATGAGTGCCACGTATACTAGTTGGCAAGAAATAAATTGAAACTGTACAAGTTTTCAATTTTCAACTCACTTTTCCTCACTATGCACCTATGCACTCAAAAGACAACCCTCATTTATGTGATGATGCAAACACTCTTATTTTGTAATCACCCCTCTCCTTTCTATGTGAAAAAAGCATATTCATTGATTTGGTTTAAAATAAATGTCCCTCCCTCCAATGCCGTCGATCCATGGAAAAATAAGTGACTATTGATGGTGCCAATATGAAATATGAACATACTTGGAATACAAATACATATATTGTACTAAATAAAATATAGAATATGAACATTAAAATGTTTTATGGATTATAATACAAAATACAAATATAGATTATTGTATTAGAATTTTGTATTGAATATGATTTAAAATACAAATATGGAATACTATACATGTATTGAATATGGTCYTAAATGCATGTGGTGCCAATATCCCATATTGACTGTCACCAYGGCAGCTTTTCAAAAATATGAATAGTGGGAGYRGGTCTCAAATTCTAATTTACAAATGTATTTCATTCATGAAGTAATTCAAAAAASCAACTTGAGTGACTWACTATCCAYTCAAAAGACAAGCTTSATATAACTATCTAGCATGTTTGATCATTTGTTTTCTATGATTGATGTCATTTGCAATAGAAAATTGTTCGCAAAGTTGAAATGAATTTGCATTCTTCAATCTCGTCTTCAATAAATTAATATTACTAAAAAAATGTTGTAGTAAAACTCTAAAATTGTCAAAATAATCAATTTGATTAGTGCTGTAATCAATTTCATTAGATCTTCAGATGCTATAAAAAATTTGGAAATTTTGTCACCTATTTACAATTCAACAGTAACTTGCAAAGAATTGTTCTATATAGAAACATAGAAGCGTAAACATGGATTTCACCCATAAAAAAACAAAAGTGCAAAATAATATTTAATATAGTAGTGCATTTTCCAACAAATTTTGTATATTACAATGCATATGATTGGGTAGTTTGTGCTTGTATAGAGATTACAACAAGTTCTAGTGAAGAAAATTTGGACATTAAATGAGAAATTAAATTCTTCCAATGACAAATCCCTAGMAAATGTACAAATTGGTCTTGATTTTTTGTGGTAATTCAACCCTCAAAAATGCATTCAATATATAGTTTAGGAATTAGGATGTAGGCTTGTACACTCCTCTAGCATTAGATCATGTACTTTTTACAAGATTAATTAGAAGTTCAATCCAAATGAAGAAACTCCAATTTTATGATCTTCAAAGAACTTGATAAACAAATATCATTTTCATAAATAAAAAAATGCAATAGCATATTAACATATGTTAACATACGCTATGGTTTTTGTATATTTTAGCGCATTGCAAGTTTTTATTTGCAATGTTTAAATACCCTCCATAGTTTGAAATGCAAAGATTATTTTAATATTTGATATAATGGAAAGCTAATAACATCCATTCGATATATGTACAAAGTTCCATAACTAGATGGATTTTATGTATTGAAAAATCACTAATATAGAGTGAATATTTTTTTCTACCTCTTCTAGGATCCAAAGGATTAAAGTTATTGATTAAATTGATAATTGTGAAGAATTTCATTGATGTGATCAATTTTATTATAGTGACCAATTTGAACATTGTATTCAATTTCTTCCATGTGGTCAATATTGAATTTAGATGCATGTAGTCTAAATTTATTGGGGTGTCAAAAAGTTGTTCTTATTCAACATGCATCCTCTAACCCCTAAATTCCCATTTGTTCACTTGAGGGACATGGATTTGAAGTAGGTCTCTATGAACACAATTTTTATGGTGAACCTTTTTGGAACTTATTAGCGTTTGGAGAATGTCATTTTTATTTCAATTGGTAATCCTAAGAAAAAATTGTATAATAAGAGATAAAGTTAAGCCTTAACGTGAACTTGACAAATATAAAAAGATACACATAAACCTGATTATAAAATTATAAATTTTTTTTTCTTATAGATTATAATTTGTCTCTCTTTATATATGGAGAGCTTTGATTAATTCCATTTGGATTTCTAATGTAAAGGTTCTGCAACATCTTGTTTTGCGGACATTTAGAGCATCTTTTTGAAAATCTAACATTTAAGATATGTATTTGAGCTCAATTTTCACATTTTTTTGAAAGCAAAAATATTCCATAAGGTTATCTTAGATTTTTAGAACAATCTCATCACTAGAATTAGTGTATTTGAATTCCATCTTAGAATTATTAATGATTTCCCTTCTCTTATGGACCTTCTTTTCAATAACAATTTTTTAAAGAATGAAAATCATGCTATCTTATTAAATTTATTTTACTATATTCATGATTCAATCTTTAAGATAAAATTATGAAATAAAAAAATTCAAAGGTTAGTCATTACATAAATGTATTATAATATATATGTTCTGTGGCCTTTMCAAATTAGAAGGTGCTATCATGTTAGGAATAAAAAATATAAGGTTAGAAATAAAAATCTAAAGCAAAAAAAAGAAACCTCATTATTTTTGACAAAACATGATGTGAATTCGCAAGGCGATGTTTTGGAAATCAAGGCTCTAAGTTTTTTTTCACAAGAATTGGGAATTCTCGAACCAAGAGCTAGTGCAAATCATGACTTGAAACCAATGATCCAACCATGGCTTAATGAAAATTCATAAGACCATGAATGTTAGCAATGAAAATGAAAACTCTATAGGAGGGTCTAATTTAATGACCTCCATTACAATTTGATGGACAGGGAATCTTTTGATTAGAATTTTTCGACAAACCCATTGCATTATTGAGTTTCTAAGGTAGGAGGTTCTATAATGGAGCATCTAATGGAGCATCTAAGAGCTGGGACTAAATTTTGGGGAGGTGAAACATCTTGAAATATTTTTCAGTAAATATTTCATAAAAGACAAGTGGAATTGACATCTCACCCAAGTCATTTCATATTTTTTGGAGCTTTGTGGAATTAGTTATAAAATTCTAAAGTTGAAGTGGCAGAGGGTTCTAAAATGGAGCACCTCCTAAAATGTACATAGTTTGTACATTGCTGCAGGCTATGAAAAAGCAACATGTATAAATGTATACATTTAAGAAGGTGCTCCATTTTAGAGCCTGCTCACTTTTAGAATCTCCTACCTTAGTGTGTTTTCATGTTAAAAAAACATCTCTTCAATCTTAGGTTGCATTGTCCCTTGCATTGCTCAAGGCCAGCATCTAACATTTTTCAATTTTCTTGGAATGAATGGTAATTCTAATTTGGGCTAGCTACAAGTATTTCTAAGCCTAAAAGAAAGTCTCCAATATGAACTACTAACTTTAACTTAGCTGCTCTGTCACATGCACTTGTAGGTTTGGTTCACTATTTTACAAAAATCTTGCAATCCTTAGACCAAGTTATCCTTTGTACGCCTAATTTTTTTCTTATACCTACACTATTTTAGAAGCAAAGGATTGGAGTGTGTAGGCACTCTAAGATTTTAGAGACCGTAAAACACCATATTGGTTGAGAATTTACCAATTACAATTTTAACAATCTTTTTATGTTTTTTGACTATAAAAATCTAATAACAAAAAAAAAAAGAAAAAGAAACTTTGAGACCAATATGACATCTATCCATTGAAAAGTGGCAGGTGAGTTTTGCCCCTATATATGTACATAGTGAGGTTTACATTTCAAATGATATGACTTCATCTACATTGTTGAAATCTCTACACACATATAAATATATCCCTATTCATTCTATGTGTCTTTAGATTGAATTTGTATATTTGTGTGTGGAAAATGGAACATGGAAACATACAGTAGTTGGCCATTTTGAGTTGATAGAGAAAATGCAAACTCACTCCTATTGCTAATGTTAAATCCATCAAATATAAAGTCATAAAACTTGGTTGTTGAGTGACTATCTTTCATGTCATATGACTTTTATATTCCAAATGTCAACCATTTTGTAAAAAACAATTAGAATAGATAATCTATTGAAGCACAAAAATGCTAATTTGAGAAAGACTTCCGAGAAGACTTCACCAATTTAATGGTTAAGTTAGGGTACATTCACACCAAAAATGATGAAAATCATGGTATCAATTTTAAGCACTTGGAGTTCACTTGGAGTTCATGGATTAATATAAAATCTAGCCCTTGTGAAGATAAGTTTCATCCCAAGATTTGAGAGTTTTTTTCATTTAAAGGCAATCATATAAACCCTGGAAGGGCAAGCAAGGTAATAAGAAATTCAAATCTATTTGTTTTTGTCTACTGAGAGCAATTCAACATCAAAATTGACAAACATCTATTCTGAAAAATTTCTAAAAACCAAGAAGTATATAGATATAGTTTTGAGCTCCCTACACCCCAAAAAATTCACTTGTAGCAAAATTCCACAAAATTGACAAAATTGAATTATGGGATTAAACCCTTGATACATTAACCCAATGGTTGCATACTTTGTTGTGGCAAAAGAGATGGATATTCTAGTGTAGATTTTGGTGTAAGTATTGAAATTTGGGTGTACAAGTGGTATAAATTAACAAATAAAAGTTTCCTATATTGAATGTACAAATGTATGAGAGGGTGCAAGCAAATTGTTATATCTTCCTTATTCAAAATACTAAAAGAAGTATAAATGGATTGTACTTGAAACAACCAATAAGCATCCAAATTTATTGTCCCAAACCTTCAAAGGCTTCCTTTTGAAAGGTATGATTGACATTGCCTTCATGGATGAGGAAATTTCTTTTTCAAGAAGTTGGATTGAAGTGCATTTTAGAAATGAAAAAAAAGGTTTGATGGAAAGGCATGGTTATAAATAACTATCTAAGTTGTGTTGGATAATACAATTACAATACACTTTTGACTTGTTAATATTCTTATTGATCTTATTGACACATGAATTCTATGATATTGGTTAGATGCTTTAATGATTTATGTACTTGATTGTGAGTCTAAAGCAATTGTTGTCGGCTATCTGGAGAATTTCATAAAAGACAAGAATGTGATCATGCCATCATAGGGAACAACAAAGGACAATGTATTTGAACTATTGGAGAATTTCATAAAAGACAAGAATGTGATCATGCCATCATAGGGAACAACAAAGGACAATGTATTTGAACTATTGTTTGAGGAGTCTTGAGATATTTGGAAGCAACATAACTCTATTTTTCTTGAGTTTGAGCAGCTAGAGGACTTGAGAGGTTTTCTACTAGACCACAAGATTCAATGTAATAGAATGTAGAGTTAGGTCTTGACATTGAAAGTTAATAATAATGATTCTAAATTTAAAATGACATATAAATTTGGTTCAATTTGAATATGTTATACTATATTGCTAGGACTATGTTATATACCTATTGTGAAAGTCAGTTTATGTTTTCTTAACTTATTATTTACTTAATGTGAATTTACTTCAAGCTTTCTACTTTTCTTCACATTTTATTAAATTTCAACATCCAAAATATGAAATTTTATTAGTTTTAGAAAAGAATTGAGTTTCACCCCTTAAAAATAAATGGAAGCAAAAAGCTATACTACAAGAGGCTTTATCCTTGTAGTCCTAGCTCACGTTTTGAGTTAGATAGTTGTTCAAACTTCTTCAAAGTAGCCGCAACCAATGCAAAAACTCTTCTCCTTCAGTCTAGACCCTATAAGTTCATTCATCTAAAATACTCACAATCCACTTGGCATTATATTGTTAACTTTGATTGATGAAGAGTTAGAATTTGGAGGTACTATCATTAGAAGAGCCTCCAAAAACACTTGAAATAGACACAAAAATTTGGATTTAGACTTTGGACAAAAAATATAAATTAATGAAACACAATTTTTCCACTTCCTTTCAATTTATCTTTAGTAATAAATTCACAATTTTCTTTTCAATGTTTCTAAATGTTTATTGTATTCTATGTAATTCCAATTATCTTCTATTTGTATTTGTCTTGGAGTTTTGATTTGTGAAAGTTGATCTTTCTCGAATTGCTTGAAAGTTGGTCTTGAAATTGTCGTGGGAATTTAGTCTTGAGAAATTGGTCTTTCATTGATGTTTGTGAATAATCAATACAATAGAGGTCAATTCCTCCTTTTATAGTTTCCCGCGGTCATAGGGGATAATTAAATTAACCCTAACCGTTTGGTCTTGGGAATAGGTCCTAAGACTATTCCTTCTAAAATTGCCTAACTAACTTTTCCTAAATAATTCCTTCCTAGAATTCACCTAGTAACTCTATTTACTACATGAGTGAAATTGCCGTTTTGGTTGTCCACGCCTGTACTGAAATGGTCTTTTGTGAAATTAATAGCTTACAAAGTAGAATAATTTTCTTATTAATACTTAGTCCATCCTATCTACTAAAGTATATAATTTAGGATTATGTATTATTAATTCCAATAAATCATGTTTTATTAATTTTTAACCACAATCTAAAGTGATTCATAAATACAAGACCCAATACAATTTATCATCTTTGTAAATTAATGATTCTTGTACATTAACATATTTGTTCATATAAGTGTTTGCAATTATTGTAGGCTAGTATACTTTATCCTCTAATTCCATTATTTTGWTATTTCTATAGTATTAATAATTATTGTGTGAGGTCTAAAGTAGGTCAATTAATAATAAAGTTTATACGAGGTTAACAATTAAACTGAAGCCAAATTTAAAGACAAAAAAATAGACATTGTATGAAAAAGCATATTTAAAAATTGTATAATTGGCACTACAAAATGGCGGTGTTATTGACATGGTTTTTTAATTTGGGGCTTGACTTGCCATTTGCCTTTATACTTTTTTCGTTTAGCTTGTTTCTGATGGGGTTTATTTTGATTGTCCAATTTTCACATTCAAATTGTATTGTGTTTTTTTAAAGTGATATTTGATGCACTTCTAATGATAGTATTCTTAAGTTCTAATTTTTCATCAGTGAATAGATAGAAATCATTTTGTTGGGTTGTTTGTTAGGTAGACTGTGGATGCTTTGGAGGTGGCTTTACATTACATTGTGACTTCCAAATCCCAATTCTTCAAGTCCTAGTTCAAGGTCAAATTCCAACTTCTTTAGATTGAAGGGAATGAATAAAAATATTATATTAGAAGCTTTGGGTTTTGGAGCTTCATTGTCATTGTCATAGTATGAAGGCCAAAGTTAGAATTCTAAGTCCTAAATTCTAACATCTTAATGGGAATACATGTCAAAAAATGGATCAAAAGTTAAAAAATTATTTTTGGACATATTGAGCGTGGAACTTGTAATAGACAAATTTGTAGACAAAATGAGCCTATAAAGAATACTTAATTTAGTGTTATTCTTCTCATATAATATACAAAAACTTGGAAGTCTTTGAACTCAGAATCGAAGTTGGATCTCTATTTTTTCTAAATAGACTTGGGCCCCAAAGTTCTAATTCATTGGTGCCAAAACTTCCAAAAGAATGTAATGTCAATACTGTAATTCCTAAAGTCCAAGGGCCTTTTCTTCATCAAAAAGACTCAAAATTTTCATATCTACTGCAAAGAGAAGAAAAATCTGAATTTTTTTTCCCCATATTCAATTGTGGATCTTTCTCTGGACTAGTATAAAAATGTGTGGAAGAAATTTCAAAAAAACATTCTCAATCCTTGGGAGGGTGGCAAAGTTGATATTAGTGAAATTTTTCTTGCAACTATAGATGTTGGTAGACTTTGAATATCTTTCTTTTTGTAAATCTTTTGGCCATGAAATTTGGCACACATGTTAAAAACATAGAGATGAACTTGCAAAAAAAAAATTCATTGAAAAAAACCAATTTTTCAGCCCTAGAGAGGGTGTCAAAGTTGACAGCCTGAAAATGTTTTCACTGTGGAGGCAAAAATTTGTAAGGTTTCAGTACCCGACTGTACTCACTTCACAGGGTGCTTGAATGAACCATGTAATCAGGGATTCAGCAAGGCTCTGTTTATTGGAAAGTCCATGTATCTGCCGAAAATTGTGTGTCAGTGTCATTAGGTGATTTGCAGATACTCCCAAATGTCTCCAAGAGCATCGATCCTGGTGCCAGACATCATACTGTATTCATGTTCTGAAGAGTACAGAAAAATGAAAATGGAGAACTACTCTGAAATGGCGCAATTTGGCCTTACGGTGTCAAAAAGAGCCGGGCTGTCTGGGACAGACGCAACAGAAAGCTCCATGGACGGTAGGTTTGCACCAAAACACCGACTGGAAGCCTTTTCATGACAAACTGGACTTGGTGGAGGCTGATCAAAGTAGAAGAGTGATGATATCAGAAAAATTAACTCCCAAGGGAAGATTGCCACCACGCTTTCTTAGCACTTAATTTAAGCAGGTCATATGGGGACTTTCTTTTGCTCGAATATTATTTATGTTGTCACCAGCATATATTTCAATGATACTGGTGGTACTAAATTATATTTTTTACTACATGTACACGAAATCATGAAACCAACAATCTCTTCTCTTGAACGACATAGTTCATGAACAATCTCTTATCTTGAAGGACATAGTTCACGAATAAGGATCAATCGGTAACTAATGCCGAATCAACTAAGTCAATGCAACCAGAAGACAAGATCGTGATAACGTCCAACCAAGGTTGAATCGTTTAAGACTTCGTCATTAGAAAAAGAATGGGGCCTTAAGAGGGCCGCCAGATATTTACATTAAATCAGGGGCAGCTTTCGCTAAACAATGAGCCATGAATGATGCACTACTAATAAGAAGAGCTGAAACTGGAGACATTGACCCGTTCTGGACTCTTAACAGCATGGAACCACGTTGTTACTTCGATGGACAGACTCTTTACCATGTAGCCATGCCGTTAAAACTCCAGTCAATCCTCTCGCGAATTGTAGCAGCCTTAAGCTCTGAAATCCTGGCCAATCGAGCTTAACTTTCTTGACCTTCTTTGAGCAAGCGACTAGCATGATCATTTTCATGCTAGGCACTGATCTGGTTGCTCTGCGGACGGGATATAGTTTTCAATGGGTGGCTCCAGCCTACGTTTATGGGGTTAGAGCCGGTTTCGACATCCCCAGTCACTACTTACAATTGTCTAAGTTCCCTGGATCCGCTGCGGATTGTGCTTGAAAAACTGATGCAGCAATTTATGAACTTCCCCAAAACTACCAGTTACAGGTACTAACCTCTCTTTGATCCACTCTGGCAACTTGGATGCTGGTCCCGACGGTTTAGCATTTGACCCTGAGGGCCCTGACGTCGATGTGTAGCGCACATCAACAAGCAGAATAGCTGCATAATCTCCAATGTGCCTGATCGCCCGCCCTGAACAGCCGAAGGGACAAGGTCAAAATTCAACAGAAGCATGCTGGTTTCTCAGAATTAGCACMAAGTAAAATTGGAATTCAGTCATCATGCAGAGCTAAGTATCGTATTCACAAACAGTATCTAAATGAGTGGTGACAGCACCCAAAGCTTACTATAACTTCAAGTGTGACGTCCAAATCTTGAACCACTTAAGAGGTAGGATCGAACTATTTCAGTACTAGAATAGGACAAAAAGAGATGGGATTGAGAGGTGTT
The DNA here is from genome assembly GCA_006891605.1 of Pleurozium schreberi. Lineage (NCBI taxonomy): Eukaryota > Viridiplantae > Streptophyta > Bryopsida > Hypnales > Hylocomiaceae > Pleurozium > Pleurozium schreberi. The sequence continues at coordinate 85,374 of VACF01001954.1, forward strand.
ACCTATGGACTGATTAACAGCTTTCATGCAAAGATTTTCGTAGTACTCTCGCCCGCGTTGCCCACATCGTTGCAACGCATTAATACCGTTCACAGCAGTCCCTACGCCAACCTCGGCTGCTGGAAGCTGATCGATGTACCTCATTTTTTCAATAAGCTCCGGATCAGACGGACTTGGATAGGGCAAACCAACCATCACAACACAACGACCCATACCATCACTGAAGTTTATTCCTTCAGACATTTTCCCCCCTACCACACATAGGAGCAAAGCTCCCCTTGGAGTTTGTTCGACCGAGTCGATTTTATCCGAAGTCTTGGTGAYACTATCCCTATACTTCTGTAGAACGTCCTCAACTTCAGTTGCGCTCCGAGGCTCTCGGTATACTTGCTTTTTCATCTGGATGGAAGTGAGTATGCCTTTGTCTGTCCAGGTGGCATGGACCTGACTCTCGTACTCAAAAGATGGGAAGAAGACCACAATGCCCTCTGGAACTACGGATGAAACATTGCTGATCAAGCGCCCCAATTCTTCTATCTGACCAATAAAAGGTCAAGCGTTAGTCAAAGGACGTCATTTACACTTCTGCACCTTCGACCTATTAACCGCACAAAACATGAGGTCCACTTGCCTTCACATCAACTTCTGATGTTCAGGACTCAAAGCACAGTTTAATAATAACCCCTTCGTGCGTTTCACAACAATTTCTGTGAACAACAAACATTTGATTTCTGCTAAATGAATTTTCTATGCAGAAGTTATGCAGACGAGGTGAATTTTACCATAGTCGGAGAACTACGGGACTGGTACGTAAAATCAAACGTATGTCCTCCAGGTCCTCGTGCTATAGAAATCGGGAGTATACTTTCGGGTGGTACGATGTGGCCACATGAGAAGAGGTGAACCTGCACCACACGCACATGCATAATGCTGTACATCATGATCACATGGCAAGTTCTTAGAAGAAAATTGCAGAGGTCTACTCTTTGAAAGACAAAAGCAGAGGATGAGACAATCACGGAGTAGATAGTATAATGATCTAGCAATATTCCAAAAGGAACTGACCTTTTCGTGAGGCAACTGTGGAAAGAGCCGATCGCGAAGTTCAGAGATAGGCTGCAAGGTTCCTCCTGCTAGTATCACTGTTCTAGCCTCTTCAACGATCTGTGAGGTTCGCACACAAGACCAAGTGATGTCCCGTTACGACCCAGCAAAAATAGTTTTAGCTGAAACCCATCATTTCGTTCATCCCCAGTAGCTTCGAAAGTCTTGATTCTAAAAACCGAAACTCAGGGTCTCCAGATTTACATTATTGTAAAGGTGGAAGCACCTAACCATTATATCAGCAGAAAAAAAATTGAGAAGAAGATGCTTCATAGACGATCCAAAACGATAAAATCAAAGCTCAGGTACTAGTACATGATTGATTATAACAAGCACATGACAAAACAGATCGCAAGAGGAGCAGGTTGTGAACAACTTGCTCGTACTGATAGACAATCAATGGCAGTTCTAAAGGTCATGCATTTATACTCACGCGACTTACCTCGGTGAAGTGTGTTGTAGCGTTCAACATAATAAACTTGAGGTGTCCATCCCATAAATCTAGACCTTTTCCGACGCTGCTCACAACGAGTACGCGACCATCCTTATCAGCATTTGTGAGGGCAAGCACAAGGTCTGCCAAAGCATGGAAGCCAGTAAGTGCATTACTGTTTTGAGGAATTGTTCCCTTGGTCAGACCACTTCTTGCCTGCGAAAATGTCTCCGAAATTACTCTCTCACCATAGCTGCTCACCTGTAATGTGACAAGTTAGCTTGCTTAGAGACATGAAACCAGGAGAGAACGCTGGCAATACAGGTTGCCAACAAGAATGGCGACGCACCGCGCGTCGACTTTCGATTCATTCGGCACACAAAGTAGAACAAAACTTCAAACGTGCAGCTCACTTCAAAAGTATGTACAAGAAATGGCGATTGAAATATCCACGCTCAGCTGAATGTTGCAGAACACGAAGATCAAAACATCACTAAAAAGTTCACGTAGAAATGAGCAAGAGTGCAGATGCAAACAAACTCAAACCTTGTGCACTATGTTGCTCTCTTTGATGTAACGGCGTAGTTTAWACAGATTGATGCTGTCTATTTTCAATGAGAAAACAAAGTCGTTTATGGTCAAAATCTTAGATTTCGCCCCACTGCCCTGTTGAGGTACGGCAAGACAATCCATTAAGGCCTTAATCAGGAGAAGTAATATCTCAATGTACCGCCGGTTGGAATCGGCCAAACGGTTCTTGAACTTCTCAAGATACTCCGCGAGCTGGGAGCTTACTTGCCTCAACTGAACATGGCCAAGCCACAGGGGGTATTAGAGCCAGAGAATATGTGAACATTGCAAGTTTGACTCCATGTTACGAACGAACTACATAGGAACTGGAATAACCCAGTGCTGTGCTGGATTGGAGTTTTGCCCTTACTTTGCTCCGATCCAAGCCTGCTAAGGTTTCGATAGCTTGAACTCCTCTCGTGCGTTGAAATGGAAAAAATCAGTGGTGAGACCTCTCACCTAGCATCATTAGCTTCTGTTTACTCAGCGTAGTTTCATGGTTACTGAAACTTCATTTTCAAACTGCATCATTCTCAAGGTAGTTTCAATGTTTTGTTTCAAATGACCCAGCCGAGCTGTAGTGAGACTATCATCAGATTCTTGAGTCAACCGTTTGGAGACATACATCCTGTTTATGAACAATACAAATGGAAAGGACAACGAATAGGCAGCAGTAGTACCCACTTGTGTTGCGGAGACCTGACAGCTATAAATGCTGCTAACCGTATCAACAAGATTATGAGCCTCGTCGATGATGATTACACAGTCCTTGAGCTTTACTCCGAGTGATTCACGAGYAGAATTATGCAACAATGACTGATATGGAAGCACCACTAGGTCAGCTGTAGGTACAGCGCGACGGGAGCCATAGTAAGGGCATGTCCCCAATTGTTGACCTACTTTAACGAGGTCCTCAACATCCATAGCACCGGATACCTCTAATTTCTCCTTGAACTGTCGCTGCAGACTCTGTTTCTTGAGCATTGGACAGCCAGAACTCTTAATCTTTCTCCTCTGCATTTGATTACCTTTAACAGCCTGCAAGATGACATTAATCCGGTAATCTTAGATTAGAGCATCCGATTCATTTTTTTAGCGAGGAAATGGCACCGAAATTCAAGGAGGACCCTAATACCGAAACAAGGAAAATCAACGTTTTACACTCTAAGATAAGTCATTAAGATTCGGTAAGTTGGCTAAATCCGGAACCTCAAACCAAGCGGGATGTAGCGACTGGCAGCAAATGACAGTACATCTATTAGTATTGGCAAGAAAGGAAATATTCAGGAATAACAGCACTCCAGAGTCTCCAGCAAGCTACCGAAAAAGTAGTACGAACATTGTAACGACTACCTTAGTTCCTGTTTGGCCGCTACTCTTGGCTTTGTGTAATTCTAAGCAGCGCTCATTAATTCGGGATGAACTCCCACGTTTCGCCACTTCTGCGCCCACGTTGATAATTGCTCAGGACGTGTGGTGGAAGTGTTTGAGGCGTACTAGAAAGTATAACGGGAGAACTCAAAAGTAAAATCAAGTATGGTCGTAGTCCACATTTAAGAGGGACTCTTTCAAGAGTTAAGGCTGATCGTATTGACCAAAAATGTAATATCATCGAGTAAAGTCATAGACCTTGTTAATAACTTCGATAGAAGTCATCCATGGTACCTAGAATTTTGGAATATGCACTTACCAGGATTGATGCATAAGGTCTTTCGTGATCCCAGCGACACACTTTGCAAAGACGTTGCGAACTTTGTCCTTTTCAACTCTCCCACAAATTGAGACAGCTGCGAGTGAGTCCGACTACAAAAGAATACCTTCAAAGGTTCTTCCTGTTCCTCCGCTTCATCGAGATCTTCCTCGCTGCTACTGGAAACATCCTTCTCAGGCTTCCGCTTCACATTCTCGCCACTGAAGCACCAACTTCCAGATTAACTGTTAGGATCAACGTTAGTTATGATCGACGCAAGCAGCACCTGATCCACAACAATCTCAATAGAGTTGAAACCAAAGCATCTCTGGAGAGGAAACAAAATCCCAACTTATACACTCAGGGAAGAGTTAGGCAAGATAGTTTCACAAGATCGACTCACGACCTGCGCAAGAACCATCATGGACAGTGCGAGAGGCCCTAGCATGTTTCGACAATTACAAATTCATCAACTATGCAAGAATGGACCTCTATTATACTTGCTTACGGAGAGAGTATGCTGCAAGCTGGCATCCCGCAACAAGAGCGCAGTGGGTCTGTAAAATGTGAGACGCGCCGAGGTTGAGGGAATCCAAAGCTATTCCCGTTTCCCCGCTAAAGTTTAAGATGACTCAAAGGCAATTGCGAAGACATCCTCAACAGAAAGATGGAAGGGAAGAACCGTGACATGGATTTATTGGAGGTATGAATTAACCTGGTATTATCATCACTGCAGTAATCGGCCACAAGGAACTCGTCGTCCTCAAGGGCACCAACAATGGCCTTCCCTGCTTTCTTGCTCGTTCGCTTGCCGACAAAGCCTTCTTCCACATCTCCAAAAAATGAACGCGAACTGGTCACCTTCTTTGCACTTGCACTCTTTAGTTGCAAAATGCGTTGTTGTTTCTTCTCCTCTCTCTCCTTGAGCTTCTGTTCCTCCTTGTTGACTTCAAAATCCCTCATCCAATCTGGCTCCTCGTCTTCTTTGGAGCATTGTACGTCAGCTTTGGGTCGACTGGCTAAACGAAGAGCGTGCTCATCCTGGAGCCATTGAAGRGCACTACAAATTAAGCTCAACGTTTTTCCAGTTCCTGCATATCGTCATCCAAGTGTTCAGCCACTTCATACGTGTATAATCTTGGTAACTAGCTAATCTAATATACACCGGGTCCAGTAGAAGAAACAACAATTAGGCAAATTCCTCAAGCTCCTAAATCAGACAAAGCCAAATCATCATTGCATGTTCTCTCAGATCAATCAATTCTGTGGATCCATTGTATCACGATAAGATTCTAACGAAGTACTACGACAACTAACAGATTATACACTCCCGTTGCTAATAATCAGACTATAATGGATTGATTAAGCTGGATAGAACCACTACTAGAGCTGCTAATCTTTAAACAAAATGTCCAACACCTTCTCTTTTAAAGCACACTTCAAGAAGTAGAGGAAGTAATATACCATTAGACAGCCAAGTTTGGGAATAAATGTATAACAGCCTAATTAAACTAGGCAGAAGCACTACAAGAGCTTTGATGAAGAAACATCGCCAAGTCAGGGTCCTAGTGTCCTCATCTTCCAAAATTGAGGTTACATACTATGAAACATGTAAGTTATAATGTATATATAAAAGCCTAATTAATCCACTACTAAAGCTTCGACGACGAAGATCTAAAATGACTGCCAAACCAGGGTCCAATTGGCCATTAGTCTTCAAAAGAATCAGTGTAATTTTCAGGCAGTCGTAGATCCGACACAATCCAACCAAATCCGCATTCCAGAAGGCAYTATCCTAGTATGAAAGGCGCACCRCTGCATCCATTGCGASAACTCGGCAGAAACCTAACAGAACCTAAATCGTWTCAAGAAACTTGAGAAGCTCCAATTTCTTTGTCCAAGTCTCTCGCTGRAAAAAATTCTCGGCGATGCATTCTTCTAAACAACAGAATATGCTCCCCTTAAAGACAGAGATCCACAACTTCACAACAGAATTTGCCATAATCCTCCGGTACAAGACATCAAGCGYCATTATYTTGAAATGCACAAAACGAGCGGACGAAGAGAAGTAATGAGAGAAAACCTGTTGGACTCTCCACGATAGCCACCCCGCCCTTTTGAAGAGCGCGGTACACCGCAGTCATGAACTGCAGCTGAATGGGATACGGCGTAAACGGAAACGCCGGGAACTCGGGATTCTCCATCGCTCCGGCTTCACCTTCYGTCGCCGTCATACTCCCATTCACCAGTCTCCAATTCTTGAAAAACTTTCCACAAATGCTGTCAAAGGACTCAACCCACAATGCAGCATCAATTGCAATTGGAGGGATGAAAATGCTCGAGAGTTCGCCGGTTCTGCAGTGACGACGTCCCGCAGAGGAGCGCCGCAAGCGTGGAAGTGGGCGGGAGATTACGAATGAGCACATGAAACGGCTCACTTGAAAGCTTTTGTATCTGCCACCTCAGCAGTAAATAATACGGAATAATAATATAAATAACAAACGTCTTGGAGACTATGGTAGAACCATCCATTACCAACCACTTAAGCATTATGTGCATGATCTGGAGAAGTAGAAGGCAATGAAGATTTTCTACCTTGTAGGAAGATAGAAATCATGGGGATTGCAAATTTTTTGATAAATTTCTGCCTTAAATTAAAATTACTAAGTTATAAGTTTTGGAAGGCCAAAGTTGATTTGGACCCATTCTCAACACAGAGAGTATTTCATAATTGCTCATTCAAACACTACTTCGGCTAGCTAAACCAAGCCTATGTGTCATGACACTGATGGTTAGAAGATGATCGGAAACCAAGACTTGATGGTAAAAAATTACTCATAGTCTCTATTGAATTTTCCAGGGCCTATACATTGGCCATGGGGGCCTCGTTGGTAATGGGCTACCATACATGAACTGTTCTGTTCCATCTTAAAACCCCAGGGACGACACTTTTTCTTGGCGACCGACTGAGAAGCAGCTAAAACCCTATTGAAACCCTAACCCGCAGATCAAGTACTGCAGCGTGCACACAAAATGTGTCGAGCTAGTGGCTGGCCGTAGCTGAATGAATCTCCCTCCAGGACCCAACTGCAATCCGCTCTGCCTCTGTATGGGGAGTTGATCACCGTGAGCACTTGTCCGACGTGTGAGTGGATCAGGCTGTGAACTTGTTAACGGAATGTTGCAATTTGAATGCTCAAAGTGCTGTCAGTGACGGTATTCTCGTGACTGCGAAGAACATGCTCTCTTCATCTGCAGGCACCTCATGGTCCTCTRAAGAATTACCCWAATCTAGGGCAACATTGTACTGTGAGTCTGTCGATGGACAAGAATCTGTTGGTATATGGCAACGAGGGGCTTAGTTCCTCTTTGCGTCCGCTGAGGAGTAGTTGCACCATTTTCTGACCATCTTGTGGGCGTTTCATCCTCGCAGCTTCGAATTGGAAGTTGTGCCGGCGTATGCTGTTTTCATTGAATCCAACGTTTTGGGGAGTCTGCAAACAAATGAGCTTTAGCAGTCTTGGCCTCTAATTTCCCTCCGAAGTAAAGTAGGACGCGCTTGAAGTGTTTTGGACTTGGAGGAGAACTCTTTGGTGATGGGAGACTCCTGATATCCATCTGAAGTTAGAAACGAGAGGTGAGTACATGAAACTCTAAATGAGCCCTTCACTGTAATAATTTCAGATTCACTCTCCATTTTGCGTTGTATGAATGAATTTTGAAAAAAATTTCAAACCGCGCGGCCACACTAAGAGCTTGGTTTGGCAGGTTTAGGGTTATAGGACAAGGCTTTGGTTTTGCATTGACAAACTAATTACATTTAAAAAGCAATATTAGGAAGTTTGTGTATGAAGGTATGATTGCCTTTGAATTCCTCTAAAGCGCCCATGTAAGGACTGAAGCTGAATATTGGCAAGGTGAAACTGCTTGAAATAATTTTCAGTGAATTTTCCTTGAAAGACAAGTGAAATTGGCATGTAATTCAAGTTGTTTCATATTTTTTGGAGCTTTGTAGAATTAGTTATGAATTTTTGAGGTTGCAGAAATGTGCATTTCAATGGGCTCTAAGACCAACCACCTCCTCAAATGTAGATTGCTTACACATTGGAGAGTGCAAAATGTACCTTGAGAGCCTGATTGGTTTTAGAACTTGCTCCATTTTAGGACCTCCTACCTTAGTGTAGTTGAAGGCATTGCCACAAAACACATTCAAAAATAAAGAGATTTTAAGAAGATTAGTAGCAATATTATTTCTTGTTTTGTTGGGTCCGGGTGGAGCTTTGCATTGACAAAAGTTTGAATAGGACCTTACTTGAAAAAACAAGGCTTTGGTTTCTTGGACTAAAACTTTTATAGTGTAGGTGTTGGTTAGTTGTGGCTCTATGGGGGAGGAGGTTATGCATTGATTGAAGCTATATATATGAGCAAGTTTGAGTTTAAGACTTTACTTGAAAATTGAGCTAAGGTAGGAGGTCCATGAAGTGCCCATGCAAGGGTTGAAGCTGAATTTTGGCAAGGTGAAACTACTTGAAATAATTTTCAGTAAATTTTCCTTGAAAGACAAGTAGAATTGGCATCCAACCCAAGTTGTTTCATATTTTTTTGGAGCTTTGTGGAATTAGTTATGAATTTTTGAAGTTGCAAAAAAGTGCATTTCAATGGGCTCTAAAACCAACCACCTCCTCCAATGTAGACTGCTTGTACATTGGAGAGTGCAAAATGTACCTCAAGAGCCTGATTGGTTTTAGAACTTGCTCCATTTTAGGACCTCTTACCTTAGTTGGTCAAGGATAGAGCCGCTCATACTGCAGCATCTTGTTTCAGAATACTGCAATCAAAGTTTTTATTCCTTGAACTTTGTTTTCCTAATCTTTGTTGTAAAAGGCAGTCTTTCAATTGTGTATCTTTAGAAGCAATGCATGTATTCTTGAATTTAGGTTTTTGTCCCCCTCATCCTAGAATATATTTATTTTCTGGAAAAGCATAACCATTTCCTGTACAATATTACATAAGAATCTAGAGGGTCTCCTTCAATGACGGGAAGAAACAGAACTGAACATCATGAACTGAACACCCGCCACTTTATCCAATATTGTCCTCCACCGAACAAGCGTCCTTGACAACGAGCAAACCTGAGTTGAACGTCGATACCTGTCATCCGCAACTCTGCAACAATCTCATGAAATGAGGGCCTCTGAAGAGGGTCTTGATGCCAACATTTTCTCACCAGTTCCTTGAAAGCAGGATAGATAGCATCTGGTAAAGGAGGTCTTTCGCCACGCAAGACTAAATCGTAATCGTTGGTAGGATGGCCTTGAAAAGGTCCGCGACCTGTGAGGACTTCATAACAGATCATCGCGTAGCTATACACATCCGATTGTTGCGTGAAAGTCTCCGGCATCAAACTGCGATTCTTCACCGCAAGCAGAACCTCCGGAGCTCTCCAGAAACCCGTGCCTGAACTCCCGACCGAGGATTCAAAGTCGGCAATATAAGCTGCATACTCATGGGAGGGTCCGCTCTTCTCACATACCGTCAACACATTGGCAGCTTTTAGGTCTCTGTGGAGAAGGCCACGATCGTGCAGCATGACCACACCCTGTGCTATGTTACTCAGGATCACGTAGGTCTCCTTCAATGAAAATGGCGGGGCTTCATGACGTTTGAGCATTCGCCTATCTATGAGATCGCGAAAATCGCCCCAAAACCTGTCAAATATGAACGCAAATCTGCCATCTTCCAACAATTGGGCACCCAATGGCCATAAAAGTCCATAACTTCTATTGGCAGGATAGCCAGTAGCTTTGCTGATGGTGGTGCGGGCGAAATATCGGTATGGTAATGCGGCTGAAGCTAGTCCAGGAGGCCACCATTGTTGGAGATCTTCCAAAAAATAACCCGTTTTGAAAACTTTCAGCACAAGCTTTTTCTCTATGTGCCCCACACTATGCTCGCGCTGATTTGTTCCACGAGCTTCAAATATCTCAGCCTGCCCTCCCTCAGCAATCTTCCCACCAATCTCCAACTCGTAGGGCTGTCTCCGGAAAAACAGACCCCACTCCGGATGTTCCTTGAACTTCTCAAACGCAACGCTGTCAGCCTTTCGCTGAAGTTCGGCAAGCGACCGCTGCTCTTCGTCATCAAAAACAGATGTCGCAACAGATGACTCAGTCCAGTGGGATTTGGAGGACTCGATCTTAAACTCCAACTCGCCACCCAAATCGCTCCTCCGCTCACTCAAGCTTTGAATGCGTGCAGAGAAGAACGGCGAGGAAGACGGGCCTGACGCCGCCGATGTCGTAGCAGCTTTAACCCCTAAATGGCCAGAGCATGAAGAAAGGGATTGCCTTGGAGTGAGAAAGTCGGGGCTCACGGCTATGGACGAGGTACAATCTTCCAAAACGTCCTCCGTTTCTCCACGACTAGAGCTTGTTAGGACAATGGCATCCTCCTGGTCCCTTCGCTTGAGTCTCCACAGCGTCAGCCTCCGAATCCACATCCTCCTGGGCCAGAAAATTTATCAATCGTCCACAAGAAGCTTAGGAACTCGTCCATGGAAGTATCATCGACCTCAGAATATCAATCAAGAGAAAATCGAGTCCTTGTTGCAATTTACCAACAGTATATATCTTTTGTAACCCTAACTCCACAGGCAAACTCTGAATTCGACAATACACCCGTTCATTCACACTCTTCATAAAACCAACAACTGTAAATAAAGGAAACACCTTCTACTCCATCAAAAACGAAATCGTAGCAGCGCTTTACGCATCCAACTTGCGCCAATTCGCCGACATACTCAAAGCAGGATTCACGGACGTACCGACAGTCACCTTGGAATTCCAGTTGCAGAAGCAGAGCAAAGAGCAAAGAGGTGCTTGATTCAGCTGAACATCGCCGCTCGAGACAACCGGTTTCACTGTCAATTCCTCCTCCTCGACGAAGTTGGAATGCCTCAAGACCATCTCTGCGCACCTGCTCCAGTCCCCGCGACCCCCAACTGGGCTAATAAGTCTCAGAAACAGTCGGAGCACCCATCTGGGAAATTGCGGAGCTCCAGGGAGACTGAGTCGACTAAGAGCACGGAGCGGATATTCGAATGTCCAGATTAAGACGTTCCTGTCTTTTACATTGCATTGCTTTCCAGGCAAAAGTCATGGCCTTCAAAATGAACGTGGCGAAGAAAGGAAACTCGGGATTTCATCAGCTGATTCCGAAAGGTCACTGAAACGGCGATCGCCGGCCACTGCATCCAAAAGTCGGTTGCATTGGTTGCAAGATCTGGACAAAGTGATGTGAAAACGGAGTCTCCATATGAGAAATAATATGAGACTCCATTGTTAAATGTTAAACGGAGAGCATAGTTTATTCTTTTTATTCGTATTTTTGCTATCTTTCAGTAACCCTTACTACGTACTAATTTATGAATTGTGTCAATTTTTACACATAAATATGATTGTCACTATATTTAGCCAATAGACACTCTAAATTGCTGTAAAATTAAAAATCATAATTTCACCATTGAACTGATTGAAGTTTGAAGCCTTGAATAATGACGGCTTGAGAGTAGGACAAATCAGTGTACAGTGGTATGGCCTATTTTCAAGTGACATTACTACACTGGTTTAATGTCACCAGCCAAAAATGAGTTCAGTCAGGCACAAAGAATATTAGTASTCCGTRTAAMCTTTGTGGAAATTATTACAATACCAAATACATTTCAACCTGAGTGCACAAATGTACAAACCGCCTTCGTACATTTGTGCACTCAGGTTGAAATGTGCGGTTTTTGTAAATTACTGGAGGTCGCACACTGGCACTGATATGATACTTCGTATATCGGTGAAGTGGGAGTCATCACAGTGGGGGCATTATACACCTCCTCACCTGCCTTGGGGCATTCACTGGTCCACGTCTCTATTATTTTGTAGAAGTACTTTAATTTTCCTGTGGAAACGGTGGAAATAGTTTGCAAGAATAACTACGTACGGCCACATGGCTAGAACGAATTTTCTTGACTAATTACATCAATTAGTACAAAATGAGCGTTTGCTACAGAACTTCATCTTATATCCCTACTGTACATAATCCGAGTGAATAAGGTACTCTGCAGCAAATGTATCAAAAATCGAAAGTATTCGGTCAAAATCCCTGTCGGAAGTTTTGAAGCATAACTTTGCCCGCAACACCAGAAGCCCCAGCGATCGATCCAGCTACGGTGTCTGCAGCGTGTGACCTGCGCAAGTAACTTCAATAAACTCGGTGCATAGTAGACACTCGATCATAACCTGATCGCCGACATCCTCACAAAACAGTAATTTGCAAAGTGCTCGCTTCGTATTTTAGCCTTTACACCTCAACAACTTGCAAGAGGCCTAACTACCCAAACCAGTCATTTGGTTTGCTGAACAGGCGAGGCATTGCAATCATGCAAAAATTAATACACGAACGTCAATATCATGGCATTGAAATGCATGGCAAGCCATCGTACATCCTCAAGCGGAAGGGTTTGGAAATCCTCCTACAGTGGAAACATGTTTTGTGGATAAAACGAATTACATTGCATAATAGTTTGCATGCATGTCTATGGGCTCAACAAGCTAACGTAAATGTGAAAATGGCTCACGAAATATTACCGATCGCCAAGAATGACAGAGTTGAAGTTAACAATGTGCTTTCCATATCAATGAAACTGTAGACTTTTCAATCTACAGCTCACAACCAATTTCTCTCCTACAGCTACAACTACCGAAGAATTTAATAAATTAATCAATTTGTCGATTGCAAGTCAACTCGAACTCGCACTTCGCTAAAAGTAGTCCCAGATGAATCTCAATCAGCTTCCACTCCCCTCGAGATCGAATCATATATCTTGGTTTCCAGCTGCAATCTTTCCCCTTCACTAAAAGCTCTACATCTCTGATTGCTGCTGCAACATCGTCCGGCCAGATCGATCATGCAGACGACACAACAAATTGTTACCCTCTGTCGATCACTCACAAACTGACGGGTGTATTCACCACAAAGCAGCGTTTCCGGATCTCGCCCTCCGTCCCAGTGATCACCCCAAGCTCACTCAACTTCACCATCGAAGTCGCAAAATTCTCAAAAAACACGCTTTCCACGGTATTGTCCATCACCAACTGTTTCGTGGCCACATCCTCGAACAAAACCTGATCCGACGTCAACAACCCCTTCCTCGCCACCAGATTCTCGTAGTACTTGGTGTCAAACTTCCGTGGCGTCTGTCTGTCAAGGTTCACAGTCCGCAAGGGTTGATTCGGCCTCGGACACTCCCGTCGCAGCTCATTAAGAAAAGACGGCGTGAGAATCGGATCTGGGGTTCCACTGTAAAGTCTGCTGTCGATCTGCACGCATCCCGATTCTCCGATTGTGTGAGCCCCGGAGAGGTGCACGAGATCTGCTTGGGTGAGGTTATGGGATGCGAAGGCGGCAGTAAGGTCGCTCAAGTCGCTGTCGGGGCCTGGTAAATTGGAGTCCGCGTCGGATTCTAAAGAGATGAAGCCGTCGCGGCGGCCGCCTTTGACAGTCCAGCTGGGGCCGCCGCTGAGGACGACGCCGTCGCGGGCGGCGAAGGCCAGGATGTCGGCGCAGGAGACGGTGTTGGGGCAGGCGCGCTCCACGGCTTGTTTGAGAAGGTTCATGGCCCGGTTTTGTCCGCGTAAGCGGAAATTGGCGGGGGCGCTTTGCTCTGTGCCGGAGCCGTCGAGGAGGACGGATGCGTCGCAGCCCTGCACATGCAGAACGTAACGGAACGAACATCAGCAACTTGCAATGAAGTATCAGTACTCGAGCCCTCCTGGAGAATGTGCATAGTAATTCGTTCAATAGGTATGATTCCAAATTATTGTAACGCACACTAGTTATGCAAGTGGTCATGTTGCTATCACTTGCTTGTAACCTTCTTGAGTATGTTCACATTAATTCGTTAAGCAAGTATCACTGGCCTACAATATTTCTTTCCAGTATACCGTATAATCTCGTCTCACATTCAAACATATGACTTACCCTTGGGTATATATATCTACTGAAGCAGCCTTCTGTACACAGTTAGATGATTACTGCTAAAGACCGATAAACAGTAATTCTAATCAATATTTCCTCTTATTACAAAAAGATCTGATTAAGTAAGCTTAAGAATGATTTAAGCAATAAGAATTTCTAGCTAACCAAGATTATCTTCGTTATCATAAACGTATCAATAAAAGGAATTAATAAGGCTAGGTCGATTTAATGATTGATGGCATATAAAGAATGATACAGAACTTTCTGATCAGGATTCCAAGGCTCAAGATCAAATTGGACTCTCTAATAAAACTCCGGCCCGACCAATTGCAAGCTAGCTCAGTCCCAGAAATGCAAATGTAACTAGCATTCAGTAAATTTAGCAAGCAATGAGATCGATAGACAACAATATAGGAAACCACAATGAAAGCGTTCTGTCATACTTAATCATTACCCAACTAATGCAAGCCACATGCATGTACCAGTAATGAAGTACNCTTTGCTCTGTGCCGGAGCCGTCGAGGAGGACGGATGCGTCGCAGCCCTGCACATGCAGAACGTAACGGAACGAACATCAGCAACTTGCAATGAAGTATCAGTACTCGAGCCCTCCTGGAGAATGTGCATAGTAATTCGTTCAATAGGTATGATTCCAAATTATTGTAACGCACACTAGTTATGCAAGTGGTCATGTTGCTATCACTTGCTTGTAACCTTCTTGAGTATGTTCACATTAATTCGTTAAGCAAGTATCACTGGCCTACAATATTTCTTTCCAGTATACCGTATAATCTCGTCTCACATTCAAACATATGACTTACCCTTGGGTATATATATCTACTGAAGCAGCCTTCTGTACACAGTTAGATGATTACTGCTAAAGACCGATAAACAGTAATTCTAATCAATATTTCCTCTTATTACAAAAAGATCTGATTAAGTAAGCTTAAGAATGATTTAAGCAATAAGAATTTCTAGCTAACCAAGATTATCTTCGTTATCATAAACGTATCAATAAAAGGAATTAATAAGGCTAGGTCGATTTAATGATTGATGGCATATAAAGAATGATACAGAACTTTCTGATCAGGATTCCAAGGCTCGAGATCAAATTGTGAAATTGGACTGTCTAATAAATTTTCTGCCCAACCAATTGCAAGCTAGCTCAGTCCCAGAAATGCAAATGTAACTAGCATTCAGTAAATTTAGCAAGCAATGAGATCGATAGACAACAATATAGGAAACCACAATGAAAGCGTTCTGTCATACTTAATCATTACCCAACTAATGCAAGCCACATGCATGTACCCGTAATGAAGTAGAATGGGGGTCAGAGTCAAGAATACTAGCTAGACTCACCCTGACGAAGCAGTCATGGAAGAAGAGGCGAAGAAGGTCGGCAGGCAGAGCCGCTTTCGACCTCGTCATTTGCGACATTGTACTGAAAATAATCTGCTCMGCACTAGGACAACTGGTGGCGTAGAAGTTCTCGGCCAGCTGCGCTTCGACGACGCCATTGAGCATACTGCATGACGGCCACAGCAATGCAACGACCAACAACAAATGCACTCTCGCCATGATCAACATTCAAATTAAAAAAACCGCTCGATTGATCGACGAAGACTCACGGATCGAATATGAGCACAAACATGAACGTACTTCGATCTGAATTAAGCCCTCACAGCTAGCTGGTTGAAATGCAATGACTACAAACAATACTATTGCACTGCTGCTGGCATTGACTTACATACTAGTTGTTGTAGACTGTTGCAGATTGTTGCAAATTTGTGACATTATATATGCTGGTGATCGGGATCGATCGGAGTTTTAATTGAACGATAGAAGGACTTCAGGAGCTGCTACCTGAGTGGCGATCGAGCTTGAATTCGTTTTGGGGACACTTGTTTGTTGCTGTAGCTGTAGCGGATGAGCGTGGACTTGCTGGCTGTTGCACAAATCACCGTCAACATTCCGAATGTGTCGGCAGCTGTGGATATTCTTGGAAGTTCCCGGTTGTCCAAGCAAGCTAGTTGCAGTGCACTTGCCCTTTTCGGCAGTTGCAGACGCCGAATTTTGTGAGTGTTTGGTTCCCATAAAAGTGGTACGTTTTGCTTTCGAGACAAAAGAGACGGCAACGTGGTCAATTGCAGGGGTTGGATAGCATGGTGTGGCGRTTGAATGTACAGTAAAAGTTACCTTCGGTGATCGATGTCCTCATCGATGTCTACCCTTGATTCCCCTGAAGAGGGGACTGTGCACTTCCGTCGGAGCCATGCCAGTTGAATTGGTGACCTCCGTTTCTTTTGTGTGTGCTAGAGGTCGACTGGCTTGCGCCGGCAAGTTCGGCAAGTTGAGGTCAACTGGAGGTTCAGAGGAACCTTCTCAAGACGGGTGCTTGGTAGTGTTCAGGAAGCTTTTTTTTTTAAAGTTTTGCCAGCTAATTTCCTCCAATTCCCATATGGATCCGGTTGAACCCTTAAATGGTTTTGACTATGTCTTCACCAAAAACACTCCAAAACCGCCATTTTTAAAACAAGCATCAAATTTTAGAAATGCTGGTTTGAAAAGATGTCGGAAAAATTTCTGAATTTTACTCCATGTAGATGCAAGGTATTAGCGTCTGAATTGACAAAATTCATTTTTTGGGCCCTACAAAAAACCGGGCAGCTGCACTTCACAAGGTCTCATTTGTATGAAAAAAAATCAAAAAACGTCCAAAATGGTGGTTACCCTTTGCATTCATTCTTCAAGGCAAGTTGGTTCAGGTTGTTCTGTCGAACGCGTTTTCGGGTTTCGATGTCGAGTTGTCTGTCTGATGTCGCATGTCGAGTATGTTGAATGTCGCATATGCTCGACAAATTTGAATGCCCCACACCCGCGGTCGCCCAACTTTTGAAAATTTTCTGCCCAACGGGCAGATATTTTTATCCGACGTGGAAAGTCCAAACCATGTCGGCATAGGCGACTGCAGATAAGGCGACCACGGGTAGGGCTACCGCGGGTCCAAAAAAAGCAACTACGGGTAGGGGCAACTGCGGATGGCGAAAAGGCGAGTGCGGGTGGTGAAGGGGCGAGCGCGGATCGCTAAAGGGGCGACCGCGGGTGGTGAAGGGGCAACTGCGGGTGGCAAAGGGCGACTTTGAGTATTCAAGTTTGAGAGGATTCTTTAAGAATTTTAATAAAAAGTACATTAATTGCTTCTTAATTGCTTCAACACAATTCATTTTTATTTTGAAAATCTATGTGACAAATGATACTAAATGCAATGATTTTTGAAGATTTCAAAAACTCAATGGAAGAGATCTTAAATTTTTATCTACTATTCTTTGTAATTATAAAATTGAATTCACAAATTAGAGTATAGGGTTTAGTGTTTAGGGTTTAGGATGACCAAGTGAATTTGAGGTTGAAGGTCCTCACATGCATGAGCCCAGTGAATTTATGGCTTTCCAAAATCTACTTTACAATTTTCTTAAATGATTTATGTTATGATTTTTTTTAAGATCTATTGTATTTGAAGCTTGTTCCCAAGAGCACTGAACATTATAAAAGTTCAAAATTCAAATGGACCCCCTTATACAAAATCTTGATTAGATAATCATAATCAATCATTTCTAAAATTARATTTTTGATGCTAAAACTAGATTTCAAAGAAGAATTTTCAAAATTATAAACCACAAAAGTTGAAAACATGTTAGGTTTTATTTTACTCCCAGGTTTTGCAAATTCCAAACTTTGGTACATTGGCACCTAGGCAATTAGGCGTCAAATCTCTATCATAGATTTCATTTATTTATGAAATTTATGTGATTAACCCCTAAAGGACCGTTGTTCCCTCGGGGGACAAATGAGATTTTGGGCAGGTACCTACGGGCTGAATTTTTTATGTGATTTTTTGAAACTTTTTTTGGAGATAGAAAAATTGATGAGCTTCGTGGGAATATAATTTTTTTTTCAATCGATGCCCGGGAACAAAAGTTTTGTCCGAATAAGCTCAAAGCTAAGGAGACCGGGCAGCAAAAAAAATTTTGCAAAAATTTGAATTTTAAAAAAAAAAAAAAAATTCCTCGTAGATTATACTTTTGTATATCTGGAATGCTTTGATTCATCTCATTTGGATTTGTTATGAGAAAGTTATGGACAATCTTGGGTCCTACAAGTTATTTTTTCAAGAAGATATTGTCATTGCCCGAAACTCAAGATTGTCCATAACTTTCTCATAACAAATCCAAATGAGACGAATCAAAGCATTCTAGGTATACAAAAGTATAATCTACGAGGAAAAAAAAAAAAAAATTTAAAATTCAAATTTTTGCAAAATTTTTTTGCTGCCCAGTCTCCCTAGCTTTGAGCTTATTTGGGCATAACTTTTGTTCCCGGGCACCGATCGAAAAAAAAATTATATTCCCACAAAGGCACGAAGCTCATCAGTTTTTTTATCTCCAAAAAAAATTTCAAAAAATCACATAAAAAATTCAGCCCGTAGGTACCTACCCGAAATCTCATTTGTCCCCCAAGGGGACAACGGTCCTTTAGGGGTTAATAATATATGAGTTTGATGGGTTTTTAAGAATTGCATAAAGTGAGTAAGCAAGTTCTTACTTTAATCTTTATACTTTATTTTGGAGAAAATTGGCCTTTAGGTTTTTTTGTATAACCACTTCTTCATTTTCTACTTAAATGGTCACTCTACATATATGAACTCCTTAAGAACAGAAAATATCATTTGAAGAAGATTTTGTAAAACTTATACCTAAGTCATCCTACAAATATTTTCATCTATCCATTTTTTGAAAAACACAAAAACTATTCATATATCCAAGCAAACAAAGTTCTATTAAAAAATCCCAATAGAGTGCCTTTATACCATTTCCTCAAATAATTGCAACCAATTCTCCATTAATTTTCAAGATTCTATCTTTTACTCCCTTTCTACTTTCTACCATAATTTGCTTTCAATTGCATTGATGTTCCACTGGCGGGAAAAAATTATTCGTTCAAAAGCTGACATTTCTTACACCCGCGGTCGCCTTTCAACCTCCATGCGCCTTTTGAAAGAAATTTTTTCCCTCCAAGTGATGCCTTTCTTGTACCCGAAGTCGCCCTTGGACCCGTAGTCGCCCTTGAACCCACGGTCGCCCTTGGACATGCATGCGCCCTTTCAAAGAAATTTTGAACTCCACATGATGCCTTTTTGTACCCGAAGTCACCCTTGGACCCGCGGTCACCCTTGGACCCGCGGTCGCCCTTGGACATGCATGCGCCTTTTCAAAGAAATTTTGAACTCTAAATGATGGCTTTCTCCTACCCGAAGTAGCCCTTGGACCCGCGGTCGCCCTTCGACCTCCATGCGCCCTTTGAAAGAAATTTTTTCCCTTCAAGTCATAGCTTTCTTCTACCCGAAGTCGCCTTTGGACCCGCGGTCGCCCTTGGACATGCATGTGCCCTATCAAAGAAATTTTGAACTCCAAGTGATGGCTTTCTTCTACCCGGAGTCGCCCTTGGACGCGCAGTCGCCCTTGGACATGCACGCGTCCTTTTAAAGAAATTTAATCATTACTTTTTTGTCACTTAAATTTTGCAAATGAAAAATAAATGGTAGAAATTTAAGTAAGAGATGAACATAAACAATATTTTTTCAATTTGAAAAAAAATAATCCAAATCAAGCATTATTTCTTACATTAAAATGAAAATTGAAAATTGAAAATATTGAGTGGATATTTAAGTAAATGCTTTTATAATAATAATTCAAAATCCTTAAAGACTTTGCCAAATAATGAATTATTTGTTTTTTTGAATTACAAAGAAAAAAATTTCATTTAGAGATTTATGCAAGAGCTTCTCTATTTATTTTTGAAACATTAAAAAATCTCATTCTAATAAAAGAAAATTGTAATGTTGAATCAAAAGTGAAAAACATTGAATGAATGTTTAACCCCTAAANCAAAAAAAATTTCAAAAAATCACATAAAAAATTCAGCCCGTAGGTACCTACCCGAAATCTCATTTGTCCCCCAAGGGGACAACGGTCCTTTAGGGGTTAATAATATATGAGTTTGATGGGTTTTTAAGAATTGCATAAAGTGAGTAAGCAAGTTCTTACTTTAATCTTTATACTTTATTTTGGAGAAAATTGGCCTTTAGGTTTTTTTGTATAACCACTTCTTCATTTTCTACTTAAATGGTCACTCTACATATATGAACTCCTTAAGAACAGAAAATATCATTTGAAGAAGATTTTGTAAAACTTATACCTAAGTCATCCTACAAATATTTTCATCTATCCATTTTTTGAAAAACACAAAAACTATTCATATATCCAAGCAAACAAAGTTCTATTAAAAAATCCCAATAGAGTGCCTTTATACCATTTCCTCAAATAATTGCAACCAATTCTCCATTAATTTTCAAGATTCTATCTTTTACTCCCTTTCTACTTTCTACCATAATTTGCTTTCAATTGCATTGATGTTCCACTGGCGGGAAAAAATTATTCGTTCAAAAGCTGACATTTCTTACACCCGCGGTCGCCTTTCAACCTCCATGCGCCTTTTGAAAGAAATTTTTTCCCTCCAAGTGATGCCTTTCTTGTACCCGAAGTCGCCCTTGGACCCGTAGTCGCCCTTGAACCCACGGTCGCCCTTGGACATGCATGCGCCCTTTCAAAGAAATTTTGAACTCCACATGATGCCTTTTTGTACCCGAAGTCACCCTTGGACCCGCGGTCACCCTTGGACCCGCGGTCGCCCTTGGACATGCATGCGCCTTTTCAAAGAAATTTTGAACTCTAAATGATGGCTTTCTCCTACCCGAAGTAGCCCTTGGACCCGCGGTCGCCCTTCGACCTCCATGCGCCCTTTGAAAGAAATTTTTTCCCTTCAAGTCATAGCTTTCTTCTACCCGAAGTCGCCTTTGGACCCGCGGTCGCCCTTGGACATGCATGTGCCCTATCAAAGAAATTTTGAACTCCAAGTGATGGCTTTCTTCTACCCGGAGTCGCCCTTGGACGCGCAGTCGCCCTTGGACATGCACGCGTCCTTTTAAAGAAATTTAATCATTACTTTTTTGTCACTTAAATTTTGCAAATGAAAAATAAATGGTAGAAATTTAAGTAAGAGATGAACATAAACAATATTTTTTCAATTTGAAAAAAAATAATCCAAATCAAGCATTATTTCTTACATTAAAATGAAAATTGAAAATTGAAAATATTGAGTGGATATTTAAGTAAATGCTTTTATAATAATAATTCAAAATCCTTAAAGACTTTGCCAAATAATGAATTATTTGTTTTTTTGAATTACAAAGAAAAAATTTCATTTAGAGATTTATGCAAGAGCTTCTCTATTTATTTTTGAAACATTAAAAAATCTCATTCTAATAAAADAAAATTGTAATGTTGAATCAAAAGTGAAAAACATTGAATGAATGTTTAACCCCTAAAGGACCATTTGTTTGTTCAATAGACAAGGTAGATTTCAAGCATGTACCTACAGTCTCAATTTTCGTCCTCATTTTTTGAAACTTTTATTGAAGATAGAAAAATAATAAAATTTCTGAGTATATAGTTTTTTTTTCAATCAATGCTTGAGAATAAAAGTTATGCCCAAAATAACTCAATATAGGGGAGATTGGAGGAGAGAAGGTAGCAATAAAAAGTTTCAAAAATTTGAAATTTTTAAACCTTTTTTTTTTTTTCTCATAGA
This sequence comes from Pleurozium schreberi, assembly GCA_006891605.1. NCBI lineage: Eukaryota > Viridiplantae > Streptophyta > Bryopsida > Hypnales > Hylocomiaceae > Pleurozium > Pleurozium schreberi. The sequence continues at coordinate 106,904 of VACF01001954.1, forward strand.
CTATATTTCTATCTATATGGAAAGCATTGAGACATTTCATTTGGATTTGTTATGTGAAAGTTATGGACAATCTTGTTTCTTGAGAAATTGGATCTTCTTGAAAATATAACTTTTAGGATTCATTTTGAATGCAATTTTTACATTTTTTAGCAAAAAAAGTTCAGCATGGATTAGTTTGAATGCTAGAACAATCCCGCCATTGGGATAAGTGAATTTTAATCTGTAAAAATTAATGTAAATTTTTAGCTTAGGATAAATTTATTAACAAATTTGATTTTTCTTCGATCTTATACCTACTTCTACTGAACAGTTTTTTAAAGAATAAACATTTAGTTTGTTTTAAATTTACTTTTTGCCCTAGATTTTCAACACAATTTTATAACATAAAGATTTAAAGCACAAAACTCTGTACTGCAAAGAATAAAAGTTAAGAAGGTTCAAATTCAAATAACATAGTCCAGCAATGTCTTGCAAAACCTGTTTTCACTTTAAATGTAGATATCTTGCAATTTGTGGCTCCAAAAATTCTGAATTTTTTTCTGGACATCCTCATACTAGTTAGATGTAATGTCCTATTGTTAGACGTGCAAGAAAAAAAGAGTTATCAATGAGTGTTATTTCATAGAAAAAAGGCCTTGGTTCTTTAGGGATTAAGTAAAATTCTATTATTCATTTTTAGAAATTCCTAAATAAAATTTCTTAATAATGAACAATTGGTCACCTTGATTTTTCAAAAAAAAACTAAAGGCTAGAGATTTAAGCAAGAACTTCTTCATTTATTTTTGAGAAATTCGAAAGTCTCATCAAACTTAAGTATTATTTTCATATTTGTTTGAAGATTTAAAATGTAGCATAGAAATGTAAGTAAAATCTTTTCACTTTATTTTTTGTAATTCTCCAAGATTCTTTTTTATTATCAATTGTTTTTTTGTCAATTTTAATAAAAAAATTAATGGATGAAGATTTAGATTATTTCTTGCTCAATATTGGACCTACGTCCCCACTTGTACTTGACAATTTAAAAAAATCAAAATCAAAATCAAGAGTTTTAAGAAAATCCTCCCTAGGATTTTAAGTCAATTATTCATCGTAAAAATTTTCTAACTCAAATTCTTTAGTACAAAAATTTTCCACCAATGGCGGTCGAAGTCATCTGAAATTGCAGGTCAGCATTCAGAAATCTTTTTTTCCAACTTTGAATGCTAATATCTTCTAATCCGTACGGTCAAACTTGATGAAATTTTTACCACATGATCTAAAACAAAAGGAGTATAAGATCCAACGGTTAGATTTAAATTTTTTTTTTTTCAATTTCTTAGATAATAGCATTAGAATCGACATATTTGAATAGTAAGACGAGGTCGCCCCTATCGCACTCGCCCCTACCCGAGGTCGCCCCTATCACACTCGCCCGTACCCGAGGTCGTCCCTATCGCACTCACCCCTATCCGAGGTCGCTCCTACCCGCAGTCGCCTTGTACCCGAGGGCACCCACATCCAAATGCGCCCTGGTTTTCGCCACGTGGTTGCCAACTGGCAGACATGTGGCGAACGGGCAGGGCCAAAATTTTCGACTAAAAGTCAAGTTGACATTGACTCTATTACACGAACAAAGAGGTATACTTGACGTCGAACACGTCGTGTTCGTCGAGTTGTCGAGTTGTCAGGGCGAACAACCCTGGCCTTAAGACCTCGGCAAAATAGCAACCACGTCGAGGATTTGTGCCATTTTGAGTCTGCCAATGGTTGTCCTTGATCAACGCGATATCTGAAGAGGATTTTCCAAGGCTCTCCTCCTGGTGATAAACTCCTGATGACGAGCTTGGCTAGCGAAGCCTGGGTTTGCAGAAACGGGTCAATGAGCCCTAAACCCCCTTCCTCCACCGGGAGAATGTAGGAGGACCAACAAACCCAAGCTGGTGTCCTGCTGCCTTCTTTGCCTGTCCAAAGATATTGGATGATTAATCCTCTGATCTTGTCGCAGACCTTTGGGGATAAGCCGCAGCAGGCGGATGTGTACCAGCAGATTGCGAGCAGGACTTGATTGCATATGAGAACTCGGCCCCGAAAAATGTGAGAAGGATCGCGTTTGATTCCACCTCCGTCCGTTCTGAAGTGGAAAAAAAAGGGAAACATCAATCATTCTGTGCACCCTGAACCCATCGAAAACGCCGAGCAGGCTTGACAGGGTCACCATGGGAGCGCGCTCCTACCTTCTTTGGCCATGGAACGTGTTGCCCATCGATCATTCGCCTGTTCCATGGTTCTACAACTCGTGTTGCTCGACTACCGCGGACCCTAAACCCTTAAACCGCATTCGGACGGGCATCTTTGTATATTCCAATGACACGATGTGTTTCAACCCTAGACCACGGTTTATGGCGATTACTGCGCCATGCCTTAAACGGTTGCCATCGCCGTCCACGTGGACGTGAAGTCATGAAAGTATTTTGGGTGTTCATCATGTGGTGCTCTTGACTTGTTACGGAGAGTCCCATTACTCAAGAATCGACCACCCAATCACTTGACGTGGTCCAGGAAGCCAGAACGCAATGAATACTAAAACGGCGCACTCTATGAGCAATGAAACCCTAAATGCACACGAACTTGAGAAGGTGGTCTTCTCTACGATGATGTTGTTCGTTTCCTGTTAGTGCTCCAGCCGAAGTTGCCGAAGTAGATGAACTCCGGTCGCAGGGACGGCGGTCCATACCCCCGGAACCCAAGAAGCAGTGAAGTTTCAGGTGCTCGCGGAGAACAAGCAGAAGACTTTGGATACGGTGGGGGTTTCCAATACCTCAAAGTGTAGGTCGGACGCGAGACGGCAGACCCTTGGTCCGCGACGTTCAACCTGCTGGAGAAACTCGAAGCGCGGATGGGCCGACTGGGTGCCCGCCTCGTTCCGTAAGCTACGCCGCACTTGAAACTCTCCGCTCTGTCAATCTTTGAGCGAAAAGAATGTCGATTTGCAGTACTCGGAAGTCGGATTGGGTTTGGGGTGCATCGCATTGCTGGAACGCTTGAGGCCGTCATTTTGTGTGCGAAGATGGCCTTCTTTTTGTGTCGGCAGTTTGTGCGATCCCAGCTGACCGTGAAGCCTTCGTAAGCGCCCGGTGCCACGCGGTTTACGTTGTTTTTTGTCCGTGCGTACGTTGACGGCTGGGGTGAACTGACAGCGTAGGGCAGGATGTAGGGTGTTAGTAATTCCGAACCCTTGAACCGGAGCCGCATGCTCGGGAGTCGCGTAGATGAAGTTCACGTGAATCCGCAGGGCAATACATCGTGCCTGCGAAGTGGAGCTCGTAGGGTATTGTTTGGGGAAAAAATGAATGAAAACCCCCTCTATTGAGCCTACCTCCCCTCCCCTGACAAAGAGGGGTCTCTGATTGCAAATACGAATTCAAAAATTGCAAAAAAGAAAATTGTGAAAGAAATGAAACGTTCATGGGTTCACCCTGAACCCCAAATCCAGCCTGCTTGTTGGCACGACGTATTGCCCTAGAACCCTGAATCCAGAAACCACAGAGCATCCTCCGTTTTCCCCGAGGTCGTGGACGCACGTTGCGGGGACTTGTCGGTGTGTTGCGTGCCATCAGAGAGTGACGAGGAGTGCATGTCGTGAAATTAGAAGTTCCTGGGTTGTCGGGTTGCATGGACCTCGTTGCTGAGTTTCTTTGCGACGAGCTGTGGATGAAATTAGGTTTTCCTGTCGCTGTTCCGTGGAAAGGGATGAGGTCGGGTTCTGACGTGGACGTCCTCCTCTGACAGCCTTGCAGGTGACAGTGGACAGCTCTCCGGAGAGGCCAAGGCGGAAGCCCGTCGCGTGGCCTTCGATGGACGTCCGCCCACGGCGACCGCGACATTGCCTTCTTCGTCGGCACTCCTGCAAACTGAATCGCAGCACGAAGAGAACGAGGAATTGGCGAACGGACGACCTGAAGCGAACCCTACAACGGAGCCGTGTTGGGTGCCATCTCCATCTTCCAGCGTGGGGTTCGGTGTTCCCGTCCCGCACGACACGGGCTGCCAGGAATCACTGCTCGAGCGAGAGCAAATGCTGAGAATCGCGGCACGCGATACCAGTCGGGCCGAAGGAACAGTCGTTTTTGGTGCACTTGAGCGGAGGAATGGCAACGGAGGTGGTCGAAGAGGACGAGTCTCCGAGGACCCCTCGGAGGGCGAGGCCACTTCACTCTCGAAATCCGGCAAGTCGTGGCGACCGTCCGGGGAGGACTCTCCCAACAACAGCAAATATATATATCCGAGTTGGATACTCGTGTTGTCTCCGAACGGCTCCACCGACCCACCCTCGTTTATGCAGAGCAAGAGGGGGATTTGCGCGATCGGACGGAGAAGGTCGGTGTTTGAACTTCCCATCCTGAAAGAATTAGGGCTAYATTTGCGTGACATTCATTGTACTCTTTGCTTTTGAATGTTCTCGAAATCCTGGAGTTTGGTTTGGCACTGCGGTTTCGATCTTTCGCATTACAGGCTGTGGTCGARTCGACGCGAGTCAGATGCAGAATTACTTGGGTTCGTGTGCTTTCGGAAGACTGCGCTGGACGGGTCGACCCTGAATCCATTCGCTCCTCATCTCGTACCGCACGGCAAATGTAGGAGATGAGGAGGAATGCTTCGTGGGTGGTGGCGGTTTTTATTGTGTAGGGCAGTAGGGGTTACAAAGATTCGTCTCAGTTGTGTATGCCATTCATTTTTGGCGGAGGACTGTTGTATTTGTAGGCGGAATCTCGAATCGCCGATGAACGTCCACGACGAAGTGAGGTGACGTGGTTTCGAACGGTATTCACGTGATGTCATGTGAGTGCCGAAGTCTTGAGGGGCTGTGGTGGATTCAGGCACTCGTGTGGTACCCGGCGGAATGTTACGCTTGGTGGAAGACTGGTACCGTGTTTTCTTCGGTCGATTTCTTGCGCGAGCACGAATCTGACAATATTAAGTAAGAATGTGGTGAACTTCTTGAAATGCTGTGCAGGGTTCGTACCTCGTGGAGGCGGAGCACTTACTTGGAAGACAAGGCGCATTGTCGAGGCCGCCGTCGTCGAAGCGGGTATGGTGGACGGGGGGGAAAGCACCCCCAATCCATTCTTTTAGGATTTCTTTTTTCTTTTTTTTCCAAATCTAGGAGGTCGGTCGGTTGGTCGTGGACTTGCAGCGAATCGATTGTTTTGGGTCCGAGTAGGTCGGTGGATGCCCGTGCGTGAATCGCGTTCCACGCTCGACGAAGTGGATTTGACCAGGGTTGTTCTATCGAACGCGTTTTCGGGTTTCGGTGTCGAGTTGTCTGTCTGACTTCGCATGTCGAGTATGTCGAGTGTCGCATATGCTCGACAAATTCGAAGGCGCCCACACCCCCGGTCGCCCAAATTTTGAAAATTTTCTGCCCGACGGGCAGATATTTTCATCCGACGTGGAAAGCCCAAAAAAGGTGACTGCGGATAGGACGACCGCGGGTCCAAAAAAGGCGACTACGGGTAGGGGTGACTTCGGATGGCGAAAGGGCAAGTGCGTGTGGTGAAGGGGCGACTACGCATGGCTAAAGGGCGAGTGCAGGCGGTGAAGGGTCGCCCTATTGCACTCGCCCCTACCCAAGGTCGCCCCTATCTGCAGTCGCCATGTACCCAAGGTCGCCTACATCCGAATGCGCCCTGGTTTTTGCCATGTGATTGCCAATTGGCAGACATGTGTCGATCAGGCAGGGTCCAAATTTTTGATTAAAAGTCAACTTGACATTGACTCTATTAGACGGACGAAGAGGTCTACTTGACGTCGAACACGTTGTGTTTGTCGAGTTGTCAGGGTGAACAACCCTGTGTTGGTTACATGCTTGAAAAATTACAAATCGTTTATAGGAAAAAAAATAGTAAATAGAGGGTGATTGCAACAAACACTTGTACTATTTTGTGTCACACGTTGCATGTGGAAGTTGTTTAGGGCCATAATTTTTTCAAAAATGCTCAAAAGAATAAGAAATTTGGAAACAAGCTTTCTGATGGTATGGAAAATAAACATAATCTTTTTTCAAATTACTTAAATGAACAAATTTGAATTTTGATAATAAGCCACACTTGCAGTTTTGGTGGTTTCTAGTACTATCAAGTACGGGCATTTTATTGCCTAAAAAAAAAACCCTAGTGTGAACTATGTAGCTTAGGGAGCATCTCCACGTTGACATTCCCTCTAAAAGCCCATGCTAATTAACGGCATTGTACATTGCTAGGACAATTATTGAAGTTGGTGGCTAACAAGCTCAAAAATCGGAAACCCTATCTACACCAGAAGCCAAAGCCAGATGGTATTGGCAGCCAACAATATAATAGTAATCGAAGTATACTAAAAAATTGGACGTCTTCATTGAAACAAGTCGTACCCGCAACACGGCCGTTGCCACACACGCCGCACTTGAGTGTTGTTTCGCCAACTCATCCTGTACCGCCCACAATTCATTGGTGGGTAGGTTTGATGGAAACGTCCCGAATTGACTATATAAATGGAATTACGCCTTTTCCAAATACCAAACAATTAATTTCCAAGCCCAAAGTACCAGACATCCAGAGACCCCAATTTTGTTCTAATGTAACTTGACACCCAACACTACAAGAGAAAGGAGTGTTTTAAATATAGTCCTAGAGATAAGATTTTAAGTAATGACCTATAAAGAGTCTTTTCAGTAAGAATTTTCTAAAAACACATGTCTTTTAAGTGAAAATTTACTTAAAAGACATGTGTTTTTAGAAAAATCTTACTAAAAGACTCTTTACAGGTCATTACTTAAAATCTTATCTATAGGACTATACTTAAAACACCCCATTCTCTTGTAGTGCAAGATTTGACATAAAAGCAAAGCTACTAACACTTTAAATCTAATTTGTCCCTTTTCATATAGAAGTGAAAGCATCATAAARCATGGCATTCCAAACRGAATTCTAAGTTTTCAAYTTTGGAATACTTAAAATTCATAAAATGTGATTTCAGCACATACTATGAAATATGTAAATTTAAATATTAACCCCTAAATGCCCAACTRAAGGCACCCAAATGTAGTGTCGACAAAACTTTGAAGTTGAAGAAAACCTAACTAAGTTGTTATTTTCAGTAGTTTGTATTTTTGGTAGATGCCTATTAAGGTCTAGCTTTAGCATCAAAAATCCAATTTGGAAAATAAATGACTCTGAGTTTTTTATTCAAGATTTTGTGCAAGGATACCTTGTGTAATCTTGATTTTTCCTAGTGTTGAGGGCTTTTGGAAATGACTCTCAAATACACTAGATCTTGGAGACAAAATCGCATAAGAAATTCATTTAAGAAAAATGTAGACACTACAAGGGAAAGGGGTGTTTTAAGTATAGTCCTAGTAGTATAGTCTTTTAAGTAATGACCTTTAGTAAAATTATACTAAAAAACTTGCTTAAAGGTCATTACTTAAAAGACTATACTACTAGGACTATACTTAAAACACCCCTTTCTCTTGTAGTGAGAGTAGATTTTGAGAAGCTATAAATTGATTGGAATTGTACATGCTGGGCCCAATAACCTCATAGATTTTGATTGACAAACTTTTTAGAATTTAGATTCACCATGCAAAAAGTGGATTGAATTTTATTTTGTAGTTTTGACACCCTCTCGGTTAAACGTTATAATCTTTTAAGTCATAAGTGATATTGTTATGTTTTCTTTTCCAATGTAATCTCTAACATGTCTAGTTTGATTTTGTATGGTTATATTTCAAAAAAATTGATACAATTTATCAAAATGTTGTTTTTTTGTTCAACTTTGAGCAAATTTATAGAAGCTAAAAACAAGCCTTGAGCATTTAGGGGTTAAAGACTAAAAGTTTATTCAAAGTGGTAGAATTTGATCAAGTTGACTAAAGTCTTATTGTTATGGTACAGCCACTTTTGAGTCCATTGTGACAAAAGTGTCACAATGCACGCAAAATCCAATTTGTATTTATTAATTCTTTGGTACCCCAGAATTTTTAAAATTAAATTATGTTAATTGTTTTGCTCCCCCCCTCCTCCATTTGTAATTTTGAGGTGAGGATGGGGTGCCATTCAATATGGGATAAATCCCATATCATTGTATTATAATTGTATCTCGTATTGATATCGTATCCGTATCCGTATCTGTATAGTACTTGTATCCATATAATACATATATGTGTATAGTATATGTATCCATATACATATTCGTACATCATACATTGTATATTGTATCTATACCATAATTCTACTTGTATTCGTATCCAAATCTGTTTTGAAGATCAATGGTATCCCGGGGGAAGAGATTTATTTTTATTTTTAAATCAACGGTTCTGAATTTTTCGTTTGGGGGACGGGGGGAGGAAATGGAAAACTCGAGGTGACAGCCTCTTTTCACCGGATTGTTTCATTGGATTGTTATTATGATATAAGCAATTGCAATATTGCATGTCGTCTCCAAATAGCATTTTACTACTTAATATAGATCATTTCATTTCATTGATTTCAAGATCATGCAATTATTCTCCTGAGTTCATCAATATGTATAGACTATGAGCCATTGCTTGTGTACCTTGGTAACTAAGAGACCATAACTAACATGCTTAAAGGGACCATAACTAACATGCTTAAAATACAGACATTCTTGAATACAATTAATATGTTTAAAGAATTATTTGCAAATAGAAACAACATTGAAATGTAAGATGTACCAATATGTTGTAAAGTCTACCAATTTGAATTGCACACAAGGGATTTGGAGAGACTTTATGAAAATCCTTGCAATGAAAATCCATGATTTCCTTCATAGGAATCCTTTGAAGGTATGACATTAGAACACTAGAAAACATAAAATCTGATATAAACTAGGAGGTACAAATTACATTATTCTCGAACTAGTTCTAGGGAATTCGAAATAAGTCCATCAATTCAACTTGCAAATGTAATGGTGAATATAATAAGCTATTTTCAATGCATTCGTGATGAAGTTTATTTTAGTGTTAAAGTGGGTACACCCAAAAGCAGAGCTGACCTTAAAGCACCATCTACATTCAATGTACATTTCCAAAATGAGTCATGTACATAGATTGTAGATGGCGCTTTCAAAAACAAACCTTGACCCTTAATAACTTTTGCATAATATATCCAAATGCTATGTTTTTTGGTGCATTGGACCGTGCCTTCATTTGCCAACAAGACTATATGAAAATCTGAATAGCTTAATAATAGTAATTAAGCCTACTACCAATAACGGCAATAAGTGGCACTTTTGGGTGTACCTACCTTACACAATAATTGATTGGCAAGTAAATGCACTATACTATTGTTATAGACAATTAAAATTGCCAACACGCATTCACTTCTAAATAAGCAAAAAAATCAAGAAAACACAGTTTGCCCTTGCAATCGGCAAATTCAAATTCGGTGAAAATACATACTTGCACAAATACAAGTACAGATAAAACACAAAGTTCTAATTCCATATCATTAATTGAAATGAGTATTCCAATATAAGATGTTTAATATGAGAGATTCAAACATGTGATTAGTAGTGAAGAATTCTCATTCAAATTTTTGGTACTGGAATTTTTCTTTGGAAAAATTGAAGTCTAACTGACACATGTGACTTGTCGCCCTTTGAATATATTTTGAAATTCAACTTTCAGTGGTGTATTAACCCCTAAACGCCGCCGTAGCCATTTCCTGGTTGATGAATGAGAGAGCATCTTTCGGTGTAGGACAGAAATGCAACTACCCATCCTCGGAATTTGTGGAGGAAAGGCAAGATGTTCTACAATGCTTTGACTTCCAACAATTGTTTTTGGATTCTTTTAGGCCAATGATTCCCACGGTTTTAGAAATTGAAGATTTCCAGGGTCACCCCGGCGTCGTTCAAGGGTTAAGCACATCAGTGACTATATCTCTATGTGCTCAAATAATCCACCACACTATGGCACTACCATGCATTGTACAATAAATTAGTGTAGGGTCTCTGATTGTTGGATTTTGTTCCAAACCTTTGATGTAGCTTGCCTAGGGAGATTGAATTTTCAATGTGTAAGGTAACCTAAAATTTAAAAACCAATCTTAAATTTTCATTGAATAGTGATTGGGAGTACATTTTTGGCAAGAATTTGTGGGCGTCAATTTCAAAAGGGGTTGATTTTAGGTATAGTATTTTACATATACATTCTACAAAAGTCAATGTACATGTTTCCATTAAAGAGAGTAAGGGAATTTTCACAACTACTCTATTTGTCCCATGATACTAGTCCCTTTTGTATTTTTCAATAGACTCAAATTCTTGCCCTCTTTAGCAATTCACCCTAATTTTAGGGTTGAAGATGATTTTTTGAAATTTAACATTAACTAACAAAATGAAGCACAAGAATTCTCATTTATTATCCAATTTATAAACTGAAGAAATTCCAACGATTGAGTTTTTATGGCAATTTGAAAATGAGTGGATCAAAAGACCACATTATATTGAACTTTTCATCAAATAATTTGAATTCCAAGTTGTTCATGAGCAAATCTAAATACAAGAAGAAGACAACTGAAGGTGGTTGCATAGGAAGTCTTCCATCTCTATATATCCTATCCTCATTTTTTTGCAGCACTTTGTATTTATAACAACCTCCTATTTTTTTAATCTTTTTTTTATTGCTATCAACATCTATATCCAATTGTTTTGCACTTGAGAGGACATATTGCATATTCAGTATTGAATCATTCATTGTAACATCCATTAAAAAATTATTACCTAATCTTCAATTTTTTAATTACTATAAAAAAGACCAATATTATTTAAAGAGAGAGGGAGTAAAATATATACATGCATACAAACTGACAATGGAGTTTATGCACATTTAAGAAGTATGGTAGTGTGCTCATAAACCAACCCTTTAAGAATTGTTGGCATTTTTGATGGAATTCAAATGTATGGAAGTATTTATCCTTATTTTTCTCTTAAAGACAAATTCATGCAGAATCTAATACAATTGGTTTCCTTTTTTTCTAGAGCATTTATAAATTAATTATGAAATTCCATATAATTTTGCAATAGGGACCTATTCTTGATTTGTAGCCCTTGCATAACTCACACACTTGTAGTCTAAGAAAAGTCATGGCTTTACCAAAAACAAGCACTAGTTACCATATGCAGAAAGTAATAGAGAAGGTTCCAAAATGCAATCCTTACAAAAATTGAAATAGATGCTTGAGTCAATCATTATTTTAGATTTTTTAGCATTTGTAAGAAGGTAATTGGGCCACCAATTCTCATTTTGAAAAATTCAATGGACATGTATCCACTTAGTCAGAAATAAACTCATCCTAGCTCTTTGGCAAAGTGTACACTAATATTAAAAAAATCTTAACCCCTAAAGGACCAAACTGCATTTTTTGGCAACATGGCAATTTTGGGCAGCTCACTACGAATAGAGTTTTCATTATTTTTCTTGAAATTTTTATACAACAAGTGTCCAAGGAGTAGCTTTAAGGCCCAACAATTTTCATAACATTTGACTACAATGGTAAAAAGTTATTGCATGATATGTGATTTTCAATGGTCGGCGGGCAGCCCGGGCAGGACTGAAAAAATGACTATTTTCAAAAATAAAAATTTGAAAATGATTATCTACAACTATATGTACATGAGAAGCTTTGAATTACTCCATTTTGATCAACGAGTCAAAAGTTATGAAGAGTTTTTGTTTGCGGGCAATCATGGAATCTCTACGCTAAAATAAACTTTGTTGCATTTGTGTAACAATTAAGGTAACTCAGCCTACGACACACACAACTCTAGACATGCAATCCCAAAAATTTGTGTGGTGTATGGTAGAAATATCCATTAGCGTTCATGTTCCCATTCCTATACCATAGAGTACACCTTATTGCTTCCATTGGTTGTAGTTAATGTGCCTTCCAAATACTTGATTGTGATTTGCTGACACATACAAATAACACTTACTTAATTTTGACTTGCTCACTGTTGATTTGGGCAGTGTTTAGATTTAGATACACTTGTAGGACAGTTCCAATGGTCTAGTGAGCCAGCACTTCAAAAAGTCATAGAAATTACACACAATATCCAAAAACCTATTTTTTTTTTTAATATTCATGATTTTCACTCGCTAATACTACAAAAACATTATTTTTAGAAAAAATTGCCTCCAACTATGCTGAATTGCTTAAACAAACGGTTTGGGGTACTTTCACCTTACATGTGTATTTTGTAAAATGTACCGCACGAGAAGAAGTGGAACTCCATTAGGCTTATTATGGTAGAGGGACCCATTACTAACAGGCACCCCATCACCAATCAATAGGATGTTGTATTTCTGACCAAGGCTGGAATAGATTTCCATTTTGGCCTTGAAATGCCTGTTTTTGATTTTTTCAAGGTTTGGACCAATAAGCTCATGACACATAAGTGAGCAAGAAAGTAGGAAGCGATGAGCGGGAAAGTAGTTCTTGAATGATCGGAATTGAATGACTCTAGATGTTGATCATGAGTCAAGCCCAACTTTGGCCTTTCAAAATTCATAGTGATTTCATTGCAAGAGATAAAATTACCAATTTTTTTGCAATTTCCATCATTTTTGTCAATGCACCTCTGAAAATATTTGCTTTGCCTACCACTATCCTAGATCATGTCTAGAATTGCTTATTTGATTGGTTACGGGTCCCTCTACCATAAGTTAAGTAATAGGCTGCGGCTATCGTGTCCACCGAGTGAGTGAGCAAGCAAGCGTAAATCAGCGACTAAGAAGTTTGAATAACATGGGAGCCTGTCCTGTTCACAAAAAGGAGAAGTTGGCAGGGCCGGGCCGGGATCGGACATGCAGGCAGCGCGAGATGTAACAAGGGTGCCCCCACACATCATAATGAGCCCTTCCAATAAAATTTGCTGACTCCCGTATTTGACCTTGGAAGCTGATTGCTGAGCTGCCCACCCCTGTGCGAGTGTCCCATGTCAACATTGCTGATAAGACGACGGGGAGGTCCCCCCATGTGTGTACGGCTGGAGGACGTCCGCCCGGTCTGGGACAGGAACAAAATTAASGAGCAACTTGCAAACCAAATGCCGTCTTGGAATGATCATATTCATGGGCTCTCATTTCATTTTTTTTTTGAAACCCGGAGTTTATTCCAAGACATACTCAAGAACAAACGGCGGAAAGCCGAGGGCGCAGACTTGGAGAAAAATGACAACAAGGAGAGAAAAATGAGACACATCCAAGCCTACCTAAAGTTCCTACAATTAGGTTTCCTCAAATTCCAAGTAGCAATGTGACCTTGGCGAGTGCCAAAGAGTGGAAACCTCAACCAGGTGTTGTCAAACTGCCTAAGAAACTTGGGCGCTTTGGCCGGGATCCTTTCACAAAGATGAGCCGTTTTGAGCTAGGCCGTCCTTCCATGATCCAATGTCGACTCCCAGATGAGATGTTCAAGCTTGGTTTGCGTCCAAGTTACATGGCTCTCATTTCATTTCAGTTGCACCTAGAAAAAAAAATACGGTGATAAAGGTCTTGGAATGCTGCGACATGTCAGCAGCTTCTTCCTTCYTTAGCTCCATTTATTCCTTGGAAACAACAGAAGGGAATGGAGGGGAGACCCTATTTGTGCTACAATTCAGTAGCACAAATTCTACTTGCGTCTCAATCCAAAGGTCATTCTATTTGTGCAATTATACATGTATTAGTAGTTTATATTTGAAACTTTCCAATGTATGCTAGTGATGCATAGTGGCCATGAAGTAGTGCAAACAAAGGCTCCAACCTTATAGAAATTGTATTTATGCTACGTAGTAACCACTATTGTCTCAAAAAACATCCTCTTCTCAAGTTCAGGGGTAAAAAGAATTTGTGGATTTAACTAGGGTGTATAGAATGAGTTTAGGTACCTCTTTCACTTGAATTTATTTTGTTAGCTACTTGGCACCACTCCTAACACCAAGAGCGAAAGCAAAGAGTCCTTATTTATTGAAATACTCAAAGTAACTTATAATTGGTTGTTTCCTTTGCTTTCATGTGATTCTCACCATTATCTGAAACCTTTGAGAGAGTGTAAGAGTGGGATTTGATTTGGAATCAATAACAACTCGCACACAAAACGTCGGATCACGTGACATATCAAATTTATTTTTTGGTACATTTGATTCCTCTCAAGGCACATCATTCTAGCTATGGTTTACCCCTTCCTCTCACTGGTGGTAAGTTCAGCACTAAATAATGTCCTAACAGATTCTCTATATACACAATGCAAAGTACAACCCAACTATTCATTTTGATTGTTACCTTTTTATTTTTTTGTAATCATCTGATTCTCACCATTGTGCCACATGATGAGAGWATATCAACGGAATCTGATTGGATTGCGCATTCAAGCACTGCCCCCCAAATTCATAAAACCTTGAGCTCTCATGAGGATGGCAAGTTTGCAACAAAGCTTGGACAGTGGGATCATGTGCTCCTCAGGGATCAATGTCGAAAAATCACATGGGGATCGCACAATCCACTTGCCCAATGCAGTCCCCTAAGAACTATCTTCATGCAAGTTCTCACTCCCGCAAGGTATGTAAACATTCAAACTCGTGGATTTACGTATAGGGCAATGTCCAAGGAGGAGGGCATTTCGCGACATAAAGGACCAACGAGGAGGGCGGAGCCCGACGAGGAGGTGCTTTATATCGCAAAATGCGTGACGACAAGGGACATCGCCTGACATAAATTATGAGCAGGAAAATCAAAGAATCGAAGTTGGATGAAACACTTGAGATGAAATAACAAAACTGGATGAAGAATCTATGATGTTCTATCATGTAGGTTTGCCCGTGTAATCTGGCATTAAGGTTGATTGCGTAGCAGAACCCTCCCAGGAAATGAATGGGCGATTTCCTTGGAGTGGTTAATTTACGGTTTCAAATTTCATTGGTAGTGTACGCTTTAGAGCAGAGCTCCAAAATTGTGATGTTCAAATCCCCTAGTAACTATCTTCATGCAAGTTCTCGATCACTCCCCTATGTAAACATTCAAACCCAAATACACGGTTTCAAATTTCTTTAATATTGTACGCTTGGGAGCACAAATATTGTGACGGTCAAATACTCAAAGCTCTAAAAACTAGGACTGGCGTACATCTGAGGTTCTAGGCAGGCATGCACTTGAGCAGTGCCAAACTGCCAATCTCTTAGAAATTTTGCAATTTTAACAAAGTTTGACCCACTGTGTTGCCATAAATCAGTGCATTCAATAGAAGTGGCAACTCACAAGAGTTAAAACTCCTGAGCTCCCACTCTCATGGAACCCTAATTAAACCCATTCCCAAATCCAGATACTTGGCATGCATCCTGAAATCTGCAAACAGGGTCCAACAATGTGACCGTGACTGTTTTGTTTTTTTTCTACAAATTTCACCAACTAATTCCTGTGTTTCTCCAGTTAGAATTTACATCGTGCACACGTCTGTCGTCACTGACAGCAGCCTGTGGCCAGAGTTGATGTGAGATGTGCACAATCAGTGTGACTCAAGAGGGGTAAAAAAAAAATCTGAGTGCTTCCAAAAAGCAGTAAAGTAAACATAACATTCTTGACTGGCTCTTGGTCCTCCCCCAAGCTGGAGGTATAATGCCTTCCTAGATACTTCCCCCCCCCCCCCCCCCCCCCCTCCCCCCCTCCCCTCAATGAAGGTTAAGAATGTTATGAAATTGGGCATGAATTTGCAAGATATTCCAAAAGACATCACTAGGCAGGACGTTAAATCCTCCATTTGAAGTGGGCCCAGCTGGCTGAAATTACCCTGGGTAAAAACGTTGGAATTTTTTATTTTTCACATAATTTTTATTTTTTCAAATTTTGAATTCATATTTGCAATCAGATACCCCAAATTAGCTTGAAGAGGTCTAAACCATACCCTAGACACGGCTCAAAATAGGGGGCTATTTTTTACTTTTACCTCCGATGAATCCTTCTGGGCCCACTTCGAATGGAGGATTTAACGTCCGTCCATCACCCGTATCATGGTCAATTCCTGCCAGTCCATGATGAATTAAACTTGCCAAAGATCTAGAATCACCGCTAGCCCGCGCGGGGGCCTCCCCTCCTCTCCCCCTCCAAGTACGGTTGGGGTTTTCGTGCAGTGCAGTAATAAGACAAAGCGGTGAGCATGAAAGAGTCTGCAACGCATCCTGCCATCAGTCTCTATACTTGAGAACAATGTGACAGTCAGTGTGTGCGCGCACTTTGTACGTACGATCGAGCTATTGATCGATCGAGCTATTGATCGATCGAGCCTCCCCCCCCACTGGCCAGACAGCACGTAACGAATATTATTATATGTTTCGACTTGGTGTCTGTCAGTCAACAAGACCGCTGTATTTTTGTTTTTGTTATTGTTTTTGTTTGATTTTGATTTTGATTTTTTGGGGGAAAGGTGATTTGAAAATATTTAAGTTGCTTTCATTTTAGTCACCCCCAATAAAAGTTTTGAGCTTTTTCAGTCGTGGGTCTCACAGAAGGCTGTCAAGAGATTAAGACTGACACATGATTGAAACTCTTTGAAAAAACTGGTAATAATGCGCACTTTGAGAAAGCTTGACCAACTTTGGTCAAATAACTTATGTCGCTGAATTTGAGCACATTTGGTAGCCATGTCCCTTTTCTTGCAAGAGGGTGGTAGTGGCATGCAGGTCAAAGTCCAAGCTCTGGCACCCTCAGGTAGTGAGAGCCCAATTAATAAGTGTTTGGATGGAAATTGTGCACTTAGTGAAAAACAAAAAAACAGAAACATCAAATATCTCTTTTCTAGTTCTTTTAGAACGTGAAGAAGAATCTTGGAATTTTGAAAATTTGATGTAAAATTAATGTATGTTACACTGAGTGAYTGTTCGAAAACACGTTGGCAATGTGCTAATTTCTACCCTTCATTCCAGTGAGAGCAATTTTGGGATGTGTACAAAACTGAAAGATCAAGTTGGGCAAATGTACAGTCACTGTCCAGTACTAAATAGCTACAGATTTGGGATCCTAGTCTAACTTGTTTGATGCTAAGCGAGTTCCTCCTGTAGATTTTTTTTTTCCCAATTTTTGAGTTTCAAATCAGAAATTCAATCTGAGATTTCTGTAACTAATTGCTCGTGCTAGAAATCCATTCAAGTAGTCTAAACTCCATTTACAACAGATTGATCCTCAAATTGATGGTCTTATATTGAACTTACATGGTCACTGCAATGCTGTTGATGACACCAGAAAGTCATCAGCACATTTGAATTACAGCAACCCCTTTTGAGTTATTTTCAGGAACCTCCGCTGCCTGGCAACCTGCCCTACATCAAGGGGATGTTCACTATGTTTTTTTTTCTCTACATGTTTTCAATCTATGGAAAAAGCCTCATACTACTGAAAATACCAACCATTGTACAGTCACCCAGAACTCAAAAATCATCGATCTCAGAGGGAAGTTAATTCAATCCGCAATCACCCAATCATCACACACACTCCAAGTCAGATAACTCAATAAAAAAGCTACATAACTAATTAATCTGGTCGAGAACAGCGGCCATCCGTTGAAGCTCCTGCGACAAAGGTCCCCCTGCAGCCATGGCGTGGCCATACATGCTGTGGTCGCCCCCCTGAACCTGCATTTGCCAACTCTCGCAGTTTGGTGGTGTGGTCGATGGTGGGCCACCACCACCACTACTATTGAAATGCACATGGCGACCGTTCTGAGGTAACATCATGGTGTTCCTTGTGGTCATCGCCTGCATCCCCTCGTCGTGGCTCTGGGTATGGCGGAGTCGCCCCATCTGCTCCAAATCGCGCCATGATTTCATATCAAATTGGGGTTGCTGATCACCACCACCATCGGCGGACACCGAGATCATCAACCTCCGACTTTCCTGGGGCCTCCTGCTGCTGCTGTTATTGTTGTTGTTGTTATTGCTGGTGCTGCTACTACTGGCCTCCCGACCATTATGCTCCCACCYGATTAACGCCCGCCCGCCCTCGTGGCCATGCTCCACGTCCACGTCCACGACATCGGTTGTCGCGCGACGATGCATCTGCTGGTTCACGTTAATCATAGAGCTCAAATCCCCACCGCGGTCAAGCATGAACCCTGTTGATTGGAAACGCTCKGAGCTWGGTAAAAAYGGCCCCAACCGCATTTCCACCTCYGGGTTCCTGTTGYTTGGTGGTGGWGGTGGTKGTGACGTGGCAGCTGACGTGGCGCCCCCGGGTTGGAGGAGCCAGAAGACGGGGTTGAAGACCGGGGGCACCATGGTCGTGGCAGCAGCAGCAGGGGGCGAGGGCGAGGGGGCCTTGTTGTTGTTGCAGCCAGCTGGGGAGCCTGATAATTCATGGGATGTCAGATCTAAAGCATTCACTGACACCTTCGGACTTGGCAACTGCCGGCTCTTCATCAAGAGACGCTCCAGCAAACTGGGCTCCCCCACCCCAGGTTCCCCATTCTCCCCATGAAGCTCCCCATGAAGCTCCCGGTGGAGTTCCCCATTGAGATCCCCGTTGAGATCGGTTCCCAATCGACTGCTGGTGCAATGGAACTCCCCAAAGCCTGCGGCTGCAGCTGCTGCGGCTGCAGTCGATTGCTGGATTGGTGGTCTGGTTGGATTGCAGTACATCGCTTCGTCCATCGGGATTGCGGGGGCTGGCGGTTGCAATTGGAAGAGAGACTGCGCTTTGAACTCATGGCTACTGCTGCTACTGCCACCAAATCTCATGAACGACGCGGCTGGAAACTCATGGCCGGGATGATGCAGCCCGGAGCTTTCCGTTGGGCCCGGAGGATTGCCGGCAAGAGGCTCGGGAGTGACCAGCCGGTGCGTGTCAGGGTCGATGCCGATGCTACGGAGCTTCCGCTTGATACACGAGTTCCAAACGTTTTTGATCTCGTTGTCTGTACGCCCAGGCAGTTGCGTTGCAATCTGGGACCACCTGTAGTGTAGTGCCATCACATGCAACACCCAATTAAGTGCAGATCATTTCTGTCAATACTTTTTTTGACAATGATTCATGGCACACCTCGCCGACCTTACTTAAGAAATTCTACGAACTGCATTCATTCTTGAACAACCATTATGATGCCTGCCTGGAGCTTTTTTTTTACTGCTGCAGGGCTAAGTATGCAAATTAACCAATTGGTACTGAACGTGCTGCATTGATAGCGCGCCTGAAACCAAACAAAAGGAAGAGGATGGGGAATAATTATAAGTGGATGAGGTTTGAGATCGATGGAGAGGGGCGGGCGTGTGTGTGTAAGTTTCTGACAGTGCATTCATAGCTCGCAATCCATGAATGCAAACAAATGAAAGAACTAGGTGAAGAATGATTGTTACGTGAGTAGATGAGGTGCTGATTGAGAGGAGTACGTGTGCACATGTAAGTAACTAACGAATGTGCATTGATAACACGGAAAMAAACAAAAGGAAGAGGGTGTCAAAGTAAGTTGAAAATTGAGAGGCTAAGAGCTGCTAGCGAAAAACTGAAAAAGTGCATTGATAGCCTGAAAAGAGTGGAATGAGAGAGATGGAAGTATTATTGAATAGTTTCAAGATGGAGAGCAGATGAAGTGTTGAGATTGAGAGAACCTGTTACCAAGAGCCGCATGCAAGTCAATGATCAAATTCTCTTCAGCCGCCGAGAACACTCCTCGTTTCAGATCGGGTCTCAGGTAGTTGATCCACCGGAGCCGGCAGCTCTTCCCACACCTTTGCAGACCTGGTTAAATTAACAAAGAAATTAGTATTGCTAATCGTGATCAGTTCATAGTTCACGGTTACTAATGTTTTCTAACAAAACCTGTAAATCCGTCCCACAAATTACACTTTACGGCTCGTAGCCTGCCTTGCCTGATTTCAGTGTAAAATTCGACTTCAGACTCGTAAGAAGAAGGGGAATCAAAGTCAATATGATTTCGCACTTAAGTCAAAGTCCGTCAATGATACTTAAGTGCACCAAAGACTTAGGTCTTAATTTGCTATAGAAAGTGGTTGCATTGGACACCTCTGGTCACACAGAGTTATTGATTCTGAAGGATGGAAACATCGACAATCAACGTCAAGACTCACCTAAGAGGGTGCTAAAACACTAGTCCTTTCAGCTTAACCGACAAATGCACTTTAATTACCGAGTACTCGAAATGTTAAGGACTAAGTATTAACGGGAAATGAAAACAGTTAAGCTAGCTGGCGTTCCATACAACTCTACACTGAAATGACATCAGTAGTATCACGAACTCCGAGACTAAAATTCCTACAACGTGGAAGTTAGGACTGATCATTTCGCCCAAGTCATCATTATGCGAGTTCTCCTAATTAGCCGACCTGTCAGGGTTACGTTGTCGTAACAAAGGCTGACATCGAAGCCCCTGATCAGTTGAAAGSAAGACTGTCAACAGGTGCCATTGGAACAAGTTTGGAACAACCCGCTTATGTTGTCAAATCGTGATGACCGCATAGATTGYAATCATTTTAAGGAAKTAATATGAACTTAATAAAAAAATTACATTATAAAAAACGTGAGCACAGTCAGATATAAGTTGAATTTAGCAGATCGACCTGACATGCAGACACACAGTCGGGAGGCAGGCAGGAGGAGGTAGTGGAGAAGAAACTGGACGATGAGGCTACTATGAGCACAATCAGACATTACGTTGCCAGTGAAGTAAGTAAGCAGTTAGACATGGAGACACACAGTCAGAGATCAGGAGGAGCTAGTGATAAAAGGATGTGGACAGTGTTAGGAGTGGAGCACGCACCCGCTTGCTTGGGGACAGCGCTCCAACAGCCATGGCCGTGCTTGGTAATATAGCGCACCAGCTTCTCATCCTCCTCGGGCGACCACAGCCCTTTCTTCAGCTTTTGTTTGTGACAACACGAGTGGCGGCCCATGATCCTCAGTACAACCCCTGATGCAGCTGCAACTTGGATGATCCAGCTCTCGGTTCTTCCCTTTCCTCCCTCTCTAACTTCAGCGGTCTCATCACGTCGTCTCCACACTTCCTAATCACACACACCCTCACTTGCAATTTATCTTCCTGCAAACCCAGTTCAAGGTCGTTTCAATTCGAACGAACCCCCGGCCACGAGATCGAYATCTYAACCGGCCTCCATACGGGAGTWTTCCTATTCCAACTGTCTCTTACTCCCAAATCTCCAACACCAGGTGTATCTCACCAGCCGCCGCCTGTCTTTCGCCGTCAGTTTGAACCCTAGAATGATCTCAAACCAGACCTACAGCTTGCCACAGTCACTTGTACTCCAATGTTGAAACCCAGACCTCCAATGTTGCCATCGCCACCCGCATCGTCACCTTAGAGCTCCTTCCACGCCAGTCGGTAATTCACTCTCACAGAAAACTGTAAGAAASTTATATCATTCGATCAACGCTCAACTCTTAACGAGAAAGATTGATTCCAGAGCACCACGCACTAGATAGTWAGGAAACCTCCAGAATTCAGTAGATCTACGACTGCTTGTTGCTTGCTAGCTTCAACAACGTAACCCCGCTGTAACCACAGGCCGGAAGCTAAGCTCGGAACGAACACATACACTTGCAAGTAAAGCTTGCTCCTGATCTAGGCTGGCAATTGCATACAGCTTGAACACCGGGCGAGCACTGTTGTAGCCAGCATTCCCTACACCCAGCAGACGAGATCCATAAAGGAGGCTCACGCAGGGAGGCCCGCAAGTTAAGGCGCTGGCCGGCGGCCACAAGCTTGASAAGGGCGGGGGGCGACGGAGGCCGTGACGGTGTGCCAATTTTCGCTAGTGGCGTGTAGTACACTTCATCCCATGATACTCGTTTAACGTCGCGGGGGTTACAAGAATCCGGAAGATCAAGCAGTGGGGTTCTTGGGGCCGATCGGTCGAATCTGGAGGACATCCATCGATGGCGAGTCCTGCAGCCAGTCGTCCATGCCAGGACGTACTACTATACAGTCACTACCGTTTTGGAGAGAAAGAGTCTAGCAACTAATTAAAAGAGACCAAGTGAGAAAGAGACCAACGGCTGAAGAGAGAAAAMGAGAGRGACTGAGAGAGAGAGACTGAGASTGAGAGAGAGCTAAAGAAAGTGAAGCCTTAGGAGCCAAAACCAGAAGCGCATTTCCATGCGGCTCCATTTATGCCTCACTTCCAGCTAGCTCCTCACCCCGCCAGTACGAAGAGTAAAGGTACTCATGAGACGACCTTCCCGTACTAAAAGCTCCAGCTCGCCGACCAGCTCGATCGGGACCCACTGCAAAACAACAAAAAATAATCCTTAAACTAGCTTCCAAAGCAAAACCAAAGCAAAACCAAAGCAAACCAAAGCAAAACCAAAGCCAAGTGCAAGGGCGAGCACACAAGGTTGAGTCGACGACAACGATTCGTGTCATCCGAGACGCAACTTGCACAAATTAAATTAAGTCTCCGTCGTCTCGTCTTGCACACTGAATTGCTAGCTAGYTAGACTTCCGTTGCATTCAAGTCCGACCAGCCCACAGTACTGTAGCTAGCTAGTAAGTCCAAATCTGGAATCTCCCGGCCATGTGATGCTACGGGAAAACACTGGGGCTGTAATAATCGATCCCCTAGGGCAGAATAATTGGATAAGATATTCAACATCTATCGATCATGTCACCGGCCGTTGCTACCTTGCTAGGAGTGCTCCTTCCCTGGAGCTCCACCCAGGTGGGGTCCCGGATCGAGGATGGGGTCTCGATCGAAGATGGACTGTCTGTTGGCAACTGGCTCTAATAAGGTTCTCACTTATGTGGATGCACTTGAGAATGCCGAATAATGATATTGATCAATAATCTTTTGGACTTGATGCACACATCCAGGCCAGGCAGCAATTGGAAAAAGGGGAAATTTTTTTTAAAAAAAAGGTAGAAAAATGCGGATTGGGTGGGGGTTGGAATATATTTATATGTATATGGCATGGCATGGCTTGGGGTTCGATGAATCAACAATCAATGTGGCTAGCTACCTAGCTAGCTCAACGGATGTGCATCTGGGGAACTGAAAGGCCGGGTTGGTCATCGAGCTAGGGAGCTTGCTACTTCTTCCATTCTAACGGTTAAGCTATTTATTCTTTTTACCTTTTGGAGCCGTTGTACTTTGAGACATCTGTGGTTCGATCTGGCTTCGTGTCAGGACTCCTACCGCAGAGGTAGTGAGTCGATTTTGTTCGGGAATTTACAGTTATCCCCCCGGGGGKTGAGGAATTCTGCTGCTTCAGTCGGAGCCAAGGTAACAATCATGCGGCGGYTATGGATGAAGCTACACTCTTCATTCTTTTTCTATTTAAGGGAGAAGCATCCAATGGCGTCCATGTATCCAATGCCATCCCTTTCTAGGTCAGGCATTCATTCTAGAACATAAATGTAGTGGGAATGTAGATTGCTTATTATTTTAGGTCAAAGAAATAAGCCATGTACCGCCTACCTACATTTATAGCTTGAAATGATTATGTCTTGCAAATTTGGACAGCATTGGGTACAAGGACGCTATTGGGTGCCTCTCCCTTAGTTGTTGCTTCTCAAAATTATAGAGTGTAAGGTGCAGGACGTTAAATCCTCCATTCGAAGTGGGCCCAGAAAGTAAAAGTAAAAAAAAAGACCCCTATTTTGAGCCATGTCTAGGGTATGGTTCAGACCTTTCCTCGCTAATTTGGAGTCTCTGATTGCAAATATGAATTTAGAATTTGCAAAAAAAAGTTTATGTGAAAAATAAAAAATTCCAACGTTTTTAGCCAGGGTAATTCTAGCCAACTGGGCCTACTTCGAATGGAGGATTCAATGTCTTGCATGTAAGGCAATCTGCTCTTAAAGCTTCCATGCTCTGAAAGTGATCATGATACAAAGGTACATTTTGCTTTCTTCAATGTACAAGCGGTGTACATTTCAAGAGGTAGTCGCTTTTAGTAACCATTGCATTACAACTTCAAAAATTTGTAACTAACTCCTTAAAGGTTTGGAAAATATGAAACGACATGGGTTAGATGCCAATTCCTTTTTTCTTCCTATGAAAATTTATTGAAAATTGTTTCAAGGAGTTTAGCCAAGGTTGTCATATTGGATGGTCCGGACAAACCGGACGGGAATGGTCGGGGTGCGGACGGATCCGTTGGGGCGCGGATGTCCATGCTCGGACGGGCGAGACCTCTATTCGACGAGACGGACAAACGGACGGGCGAACCAAACGTCCGTCCAGTATGACAACCCTGAGTTTAGCTTCCCTAAAAACGCAATCAGCTCTCAAAATGGTCGCTTTAAGAGTACTATACCTTAGGTAGTAGAAGGTTCTAAAAGCACTCAAGCTCTAAAAATGTCCACTCCTTCAAATGTACACAATGTGTTTTATTTTTTAGCTTTCAACAATGTGCAAATTGTGTGCATTTTAGGAATTGAGCGCATTTAAAGCCTTAACCATTTTAACATTAAAAAAATTCATGAATAATTTCACAAAATTCCATAAAGTATGAAAGGACTTGGGTTAGATGCCAATTCCACTTGTCTTTCAAGGAAGAATTATGGAAAAATATTTCAAAAAGTTTTGCTTCTCCAAAATTTAGTTTCAATCATGGTTGTTTGCCCAAACCAATTGACAACATGACAAACACAACATCAGGCCCGTCTAACAGACCCCCTCATCCATCTATGAAAGTCAATTTTAAAGTTGACTGTCAAATAAGAGCACTCTCTATTTTTAATTTTGATATATTAAGGTTTCATTTTATTGAAGTGTTTCAATTTAGCAAACACTTATTACATTTTGAATTTTGGGTCACAATTAAAGTGAGATTTTAAATTGTCTTTGATGTTAGAGTGTTATATTCTAAATCCTTATTATACAAGAATGTGCATATATTTGATACTTTTCATGTACAACATACGACGTCAAACGCACAATACAACGCTAGAACCTCAAAATGAGTTTGACGGAACAACACTTTCAACTTGTAGATGAACAATTTATGGGCCTCTTTCTCTAGTCTTACAATCATGGGACTACACTAATTAGAGCTTCTCTCATCAATTACATTAGATTTTACTTTTGTAAACCCATTAGAAAAAAAATTAGACCTCTTGAGAGCCACTAGGCACTGACATCCTTAGGAATATCCACATCACACTTAGACCTTTAGATTCTTACTAATTGGGTATTAACCTTGTCTCACTTTCATGAAGGTAGTAAAGACGTAATAGTTAGGGTGCAATGAAAGTAGTGTAACTTAATATTCAGCCTTTAATTCATTTGAGATTATAAATCAACTTAGAGTTCAAGGTATTTAATAATCTCTAATGATTTGCACAACTAGCTTCAAATCAAAAGGCACATAATTTGGTGTGCTTGAAGATGAGAAGAGAAATTCTTTATACAAGTGGGGTAGTAGTAAGTAAAAGAATTCATATGGAATACGGGATATGTGAATTAGCATTAATAAGAATTCAACCGCATATACTTAAGTCAAAACATAGCCAAATTGAACTCAAAGCAATATTTCAA
The DNA here is from genome assembly GCA_006891605.1 of Pleurozium schreberi. NCBI lineage: Eukaryota > Viridiplantae > Streptophyta > Bryopsida > Hypnales > Hylocomiaceae > Pleurozium > Pleurozium schreberi. The sequence goes on from VACF01001954.1 coordinate 132,416, forward strand.
ACCTCATTTTAATATAGTAGAATATTCTTTTCAAAAAAATTTGAATTGTAAAAGATAGAAAAATAAAACTAAGTTTTACCCCCAAAAATCCGTTTGAGGTTTTGAGACTCCAAATAAAAGTTGTAGACAAATTACAAAAAGGGGTTGGAAGGAACAATTTTTTTACATTTTCAAACACCATCTCTCAAATTTGTCCATAACTTTCAGGTGGAGTCTCAAAACCTCAAATAAATTTTTGGAGACAATATTTAGTTTAATTCTCGAATTTATTCTTGTTCAATTTTTTTGAAAAATAATATTCTACTATGCTAAGATGAGGTCTCAAATTCTACTTTGAGCACAATTCCTATGTTTTGACAATGAGCAATCAAACTCTTACCTTCAAATTATTTCCAACCCCTTGAGGATTCATGATGGACAATTGATTTCATTATAAAAGAAACCTCATCACCCTTCATCGTCACCAAATGTCAATGAAATCTTTCAGACTTACACATTGCTATCAAAAAAATTGTTAATGATGGATGGTGATTGAACTATTTTGGATTTTTTTTTTGGACAAATTGGTAAAAGTTCAAGGTAAACAAGAAGCCCTACAACTTTCACATCACTAATGTCAAATTTCAAATGGAATGAATCAAAAGCTTTCCATGTTGACAAAAATACAATCTATAAGAATACAAATTTTCTTAACCTCTGAAGAACCAAAGGACCAAGCTTCATTTTGTTGCCCAATTATGTTACCTACTTTTGGCCCCAATTATGTCCACAAACCATCCAAATTTGTCCAAACAGATATGAGAATTTGATCATTTCTTGACATCTAGAATCAAGTGCATTTTTGCCAAATTGGAGTAACATGTCAATCTTTTTTTGGTGAGTACTCAAGTGCCAGTAAGTACATGGAAAGGCGGTCATGGTTTCTGTATGGGACAATTATGATCTCACTCTTTATATGGACGGTTTTGTAATTTCAAGGCAAACCACTTCAAAAATTCATAGAAATTACAATTTTAATCGAAAAATTATGATTCCTCTTGGGCTTAATTTGTGAGAAAAAAACATTATCCCCTCTTGGAGTCGACCCCAAGGTATTCAGATTGCAAATCAGGGTACGATTAGGCTTGTCTACCTTACCTCAATGTTGCATCAACAAGAAATCTTACACCATAAGGGAGTCTGCTCTTAAAGCGCCCATGCTCTAAAAGCGATCATGATGCAGAGGTACATTTTTCTTTCTTCAATGTACCAGCAGTGTACATTTCAAGAGGTGTCGCTTCTAGTGACCACTGCATTACAACTTCAAAAATTTGTAACTAATTCTTGGAAGGTCCGAAAAATATGAAACTACTTGGGTTAAATGTGAATTCCTTTTTCCTTCCCATGAAAATTTACCGAAAATTGTTTCAAAGAGTTTAGCTTCCCTAGAAACGCAATCAGCTCTTAAATGGTCGCTTTAAGAGCAGTCTACCTTAGTCACCCTTCAAAATTCAAACCAGTACACTAATGATGGTAAATAGAGTTACCCATACTAACTATTTTAGAGATGCTATAAGTTTTTAATCTTCATGAATATTTTTGCGAAGTGCATGGATCCTAATAGTAGTATAGTTGGGAAAACTTTGTACCTATAGTTGGTAAAAATATTCTTAAAAGAGTAAAAACTTATGTCTATTTTGAATCAATTAGTGTAGGTAACACTATTTACTATCATTAGTGTACTTAGGCACCTTGAAAGTTAACCATTTTTTGAGCTTCCAAATAGCTGCGCACCGTTTTGAATGTCACAATTTTTGGCACATTCAGCCAGACTCTGAATTTCAGAATCATCCCATCCAATTGACAAGTCAGTCAGTATCCAAATTCACATTATTGACCCCCCCGGGCCCAATCCCTATCTTGCTTGGTGAGTTGAATGGGACACACACGGGCAAGGCGGTCGGGTCGGGTCAGCACCCCACGTTTTTCCCTTATTAGTCAGCCAGAAAAAGCCATACTAACTTGGCTATTAAGTTCATACTAGCACAGACTCACCTGTTGCAATTCAACATGAGATGAATGTAGGAGAATAGGGATTGGATGAAAAAACGTTCAAGATGGTATATTTGGGATGAAAACTTGACCATATTTGTGCCACAATGGGTCATAACCAATCGCGTGACAATGTGTATTAAATATAATACACTAACGCTACTAGTGTCTGTTTGAGTCTGTGTTTGGTTCAACAAGTTCAACCAGTTTGATGGGGACGTTGCCGCAAACTGAATTATTATTTTCAAGAGCTATATATCTATGAGTGTACAATTTGATTTTTTTTCCAATTTTCCACCACTGACTAATAAGGTAGCAAGAAGGGAGAGAGACCCGTCACTCTAGCTGAATGCAGCAGCATTATAATACCCACTGAGCACTAAGTTCCTAAGTTCCTTGGGAGGGGCCCTTTTAGTCGTCGTCGTCTGTCTGCGCCCCAAGCACGAGGCTGACACAGTCCCCCAAGGACAGAGAGAGGGAGAGGGAGAGAGCAAGACTCCATGAGTGACACAGTCCCCCAAGGACAGAGAGAGGGAGAGGGAGAGAGCAAGACTCCATGAGAGAGGAGTTCAGTTGACGACCGACAGACGGATGGACGGACCCCACAACCCCCGATGGATGTCAGTCAGACGGACGGATGGACGGACTCCGCGTTTCTGCCCATCGGATCGAGGCAGGCGTGCAGTGCAGGCGCAGGCACAAAAGTGCAAATCATGCCATGGCTGATTGCTTCTTTCTAGAAGAGGTGGTCAATGCAGGGGGGGCTACCTCAGGGCACAAATTGCAACACAAATTGCACATCTTAACCCCAGAAGGGCCATGGGGTTTCTGTATATAACTTGTATTTTGCCTTATAACTCTTCAATTGTGATTTTTGTAAATGAATTGTGATACGTTGTTATTTACGTACTATCATGATCATTAATTTACTTTGTATAGAAAAGTGTTTGATCAATATTTTTTCTGATCAAATGCCCATGTATTCACAATATACTATACGGCCGCAAAAGGCCTTCCAGGCCTACTAGGGTTAACTCCAAATTGCACAACTTAGCCCCTTTAGGATGTTAGCCAGCAAAATACGATTTGGGTACGTTACAAGTTCTCCATACAATCTACATTTTGGGCATGAAAAATTGGTTTTCTTGGGCCAAAAAGTTAAATGGGATTGAGGTATGTGCATAGCTTGCTTTGTAATTTTTTAAAGATATTTACACCTTAGTGAAGTATATAGAAAAAATTGGTGTATTCACTGAGAATACATAGAATATGGTCTTTGCATAGGCATAGTTTTTACCCCTTTATTCTTTTATTTTATTTTCCAATCTCATAATTTGCTCCACAGCTTTGCCAAGGTATTTATAATTTCATGTTTTGCCCAATACTTAAGGGAACCATCACAAAAATGTGAAATACTGGAAACCGAGGCCTAGGCATGGTTGCCACATCCTACAGGGGTTAAGGCAAGGAGCCATGCCACAGGCGCAGCAGTTTCATTGGATTTTTCTCACTCAACCACCTATCTTATAAGGTGGGTACACCCAAAAGCGCCAAAAATTGGTATTGTATCTAGATACTATTATTAGGCTGTTCAATATTTCATATTGTCTTGTTGGCAAGTGAAAGGAGGTTCCAATGCACCAAAAAACATGCTATTTGGATACAATATGCAAAAGTTATTAAGGGTCAAAGTTTGTTTCTAAAAGCGCCATCTACAGTTTGTGTACATGATTGATTTTGGAAATGTACACAGACTGTAGATGGTGCTTTAAGGTCAGTCTCGCTTTTGGATGTACCTACCTTATTACTCTCCTCTGAGGTCTCAAAAAAAATCCATCGATGGTGTCTACAGCGGAAGCACCCAAAACCATCAATGTAAGCAATTCAACATAGTGGGAGGGACTTGTTCCTAAATATAATAGTTTTTTAGTAAATTGGCAAGTGAAAATCATGAATAATAAAAAAAGTAATTAGATTTCTCCCACATGATATGTAATTTCTATGATTTTTTTTCAGAGTACCAACTTCCTAGACCATTGAAACTATCACATACTTAGGTGGACCCTAAAATAAAATCTATACAAATTAGCTAGTCATCAAATCAGAATTAAGTATGTGTGCTTCAATTGCGGTAGCAAATCAAAGTTAAGCATTTGGAGGACACCTTAACTAAAGTCTAGGGGGACACATTTAGTAGTAGTTTAAGGTATAGGAAATTAGGAATGGAATTAGGGACACTTTCAATTGGGAATTCCTATAGTTTTGGTGTTTCCATCGTAAATTGTTGGTTCTTAGACAGAAATTGAGAGAGTGCCACTGACAAAATTATTTTGAGACATATTGAGGGAGTGTTGTGGAACTAACTTATAAGCTTAGAGCAACTGGTATATTGGCCCTCTCCCTGTATAACTAACTTTTGAACCATAAATAATTAGAAATTGAAAATTATCTCATTGGAAGCCATCTAATAGAACTTAAAGAAGGTACAAGAAAAATCCAAAATTAGACATTGGACAAGTACTTCAAAAGAAAGGTAAAAATAAAAAATTATAAAGGTCTTTAATCCTTAAAGAATGACAGGGACGTTTTGAGACCTTTGGATGACAAAAATCAATTGTAGTGGACACAAAAAAGGTATTTTTCATCCGTGTTGTGGGTAAACGTGAAAGGAGAGATGTGCTTTGACATAGAAAGCACGGAATAGGGTCATTGAATGTATTTCCTTTTTTAGATGCTGCAAACTGTAATGCAAAGCTCCTATAATTCATGCCTATGGAGATAGATCCCCTTATGCACATCATCAAATTTTTAGGTGCTGCACAATTTAATTTAATACTCCGCGGTCCACAATCCATAGCTTGCCTTTTCTCCACGGTAATAGGTCTCTCCTTTAAGGGTTAACAAATCACAATAAATTATCAAAGCAAATTTTGGCCATTGACCCTCCCCTCCACGATGGGCCAATGTACGTGTTGCATACAAATGCTCCTAGTAACGTTAAAATCAAGTAAGGCCCATTTGGGCATTTCCACAGGAGTTTTATTTTGGCAGAATCTGCCCTTGGGGCCAATTTTGCCATGAATGAGTCTATACTGCCAACAGAGCAAAAGAGAAGCAACCACGAATGGGCCTTTACCTAATTTTAATGTTTGAGAAAAGGTTGGCCATGGCTGATTCTGCCTTGTGCGCAGTCATAGGGCTCGTCCTACGGGCTTGCCCCAAGACTGCTTACAAGGCAGAATCGGCCATGGCCAACCGTTTCTCTAGTAAGGTAGGAGGCTCAAACTCCGACTAGGCATTTTGAACCGAACATGAGACAGAGGTACATTTTTCTTTCTTCAATGTACAAACTGTGTACATTCTAGCAGGTGGTCGCTTCTAGAGCCCTATGGCATTTCAACTTCAAAATTTCATATCTAATTCCACAAAGCTCCAAAAAAATATGAAACAGCTTGAGCCACGTGTCATTTCCTCTTGTCTTTCAACGAAAATTTACTGAAAAATATTTCGAGATGTTTTACCTCCCCAAAATTCAGTTTCAGTGCTTAGATGGTTGCTTTATGGACCTCCTAACTTACTTAGCAAGCCCAAGCTGCCATGATGGAGTGCATCAATCCGCCTGAATAACTTTTARGCTTCCACCCATGCACGTGATTTTGTAGTATTGTGTCACTCCAGGTCTAAATTTTGTCTGCCATGTCTCTGACTGTCCTCAACAGGAACATTCTATGCAAGCATTGTTCTGTTCTCTGGAGAGCGTCCATGGGACAAACTTTACCAGTAACTTAATTGATTCGTCTATTTTGTTTTTTCGTCTTTTTTAACAACTTAAACAGAATGATTCATCTTGTTAAGTAAGTAAAGGACAATCCAGGACAATGGATACTGAGTTCGATAAAAGGGGTGCCATCTCTGACTCTTGAGTTTGYGTTGGTCTTTAGAATTTGGACCCCACTTTGGCAAAGCCTATTGTGTATGGCTAGCTAGCGTTACCCAATAAGTACCTGACCTAAATTATATGGCTGTCAGAGTTGATCTCCTTGTCTCCATAACGTTGGGTTTTTTTGGTTTTCTTTTCTTCTCCATAACATTGTTAACCCCTCCAGGATGTGGCGACCATGTTTGGGTCTCTGATTCCAGTATTTCACATTTTCCTGATGGTTCCCTTACATATTGGAGAAAACATGAAATTTTAAATACCTTGGCAAAGTTGTGAAGCAAATTATAAGATAAAAAAATAAAAAAAATAAAAAAATGGGTAGAAGCTATGCCTAAGTAAAGAGCATGTTCTATGTATTCACAGTGAATACAAGTTCTTTCCCGTAGAGGCTTGGTGTCAGCCATACCCTGCTTGGAAAGTATGCATTCATCTTTGGTTACCGGCAAGAGCAATGAGGGACAATTACCCGACATACTCCATTGCATTGTAAAAAGATTTGTCTTAGCTTCTTCAATCTACTTCCTTGAGTTTTATGATGATTTTTTATAAGGTAATGGAAATTCAAAAAGGAAAAAATCTCATCCGGTCACATACCTGCTCCTAATTCATATGCCTAGTGCACCCAATTGAAACCCAATAATATCTTTTGAGGATGTCGCAGACCACCATTATTCTTCACCTTTTAGAAATTGGGAATTATAAACAATGTATGGATTTACAAATCCAAAAATATTAGTATTTATGATTAAGCCATAACTATCAATTAGAAACTTTTTCATTTGGTGATTTTAAAAACATTGGGAATTAATGGTATAAAATTGAAAAGTACATTTACAAAAAAACCAAGAGGAAAAATTCTAAGGGAAAATAGGGGTTCTAAACAAAAATTATTGTAAGCAAGATTTGGTAAAATAACCAAATTGGGCAAACTGTAAAATGGTGATAAAATAATAAAAAAAACATAACAAAGTAGAAAATCAAATTAGGAATACATAAGAAAAACAAACAATACTAGACCAAAATGAAAATAAAATACTACACGCAAGAATTGTATTCAATGTAGAACTTTAGACTTAATTTTGACTTAGTAGAATAATTTTTYCAAAAAACTTTGAACTCTAAAAAAGTTGGTAAATCATGATAATTTTAATATATAAAAGCTTGTGTGTGATTTTGAGTCTCCAATTGAAAGTTTTGGACGAAATCAAGAGAGGAATTTCAAGGGACACTTTTTTTTACATTTTCAAATATCCTCTCTGAATTTTGTCCATAACTTTTGATTGGAGGCTTGAAATCACAAACAGATTTTTGGAGATGAAAGTAGGCTTGATTTACCAACTTTTCTTAGTTTGAAGTTTTTTGAAAAAAATTATTCTACTATGCCTAAATGAGGTCTGAAATTTCAGCATTGAACACAATTCCTTTGWCTTCACAATGAGCGGTCAAGCTCTCATCTTCAAATTGTCCCATACCTTTTGAGGATCCAAGTGGTACAATGGATTCATTATAAGAACGACCTCTCCACCTCACATCTCACAGTTGGGTTTGCTTCAATGTTATGCTTTGCATTTTCTCTTGAAGGATATCGTTGTTTTCCTTGGAAAGGGAGGTAGCCATGCCATTGAGAAAAAATTCAAACTATAAGAGCACATGTTTGTGAGCAAGTAGGATCTTTTAGATTGCCAATTGTAGTTTGCATTTTTTCCGGGACATGTATCATTGTCTTCTTTGGAAAGGGAGNAGCACATGTTTGTGAGCAAGTAGGATCTTTTAGATTGCCAATTGTAGTTTGCATTTTTTCCGGGACATGTATCATTGTCTTCTTTGGAAAGGGAGGCAACCGTGCAGTCTAGAAAAAAATTCAAACTACAACAGCACATGTTTGTGAGCAAGTAGGATCTTTTAGATTGCCAATTGTAGTTTGCATTTTTTCCAAGACATGTATCGTTGTCTTCTTTGGAAAGGGAGGCAACCACGCAGTCTAGAAAAAATTCAACTACTAGAGCACATGTTTGTGAGCAAGTAGGATCTTTTAGATTGCCAATTGTAGTTTGCATATTTTTTTAGAATATGTATGTTTCTTTGAATCAATTTGTATTTTTGGAACAAGCTAGGTTTAGGATTTTTTTGTACAACTTAGATTCTTCAATTTTTTTCTTTTTTTAGAACAAAGGAAAGTTTGAATTTTCATAAGAAGCTACATTTTGGATTTTTTCCCCATAACAAGCAAGATTTTTAAATTGTTCAATTTAGGTAGCTTGCATTATTTTTTTGAACTTTAATTTTTTGAGAATTATTGAAGTTCAATATTGGTATAGAATATTTTTTTAATGTTATTGATAACTCAATGATTTAATAATTCATTTTAAAAGATGGTTTTCATAATATTATATATATATATGTATAAATTATTATTATCACAATAATATTTCTTTTCTGAATCCTAGAATTTTTACTTTCTCCCTTTTTATTTGTAAAAAATTAGATTTTGGATTTTTGTGTCAATAATTTGCCGTTTTCATATATTTTCAATTTTGAAATTAATTAGTATAAATTTTTTCATGAGAATATTTTTGAATGGGTTGTTGTCATAGTCTTTTGAGCCATATTTTGCTTGGCTACCGGTATGTTTGGTAGATATGTTACTTGCAATTGGTGCAGATGCGTCAGTCCAAGTGTGTGAGGTAGGTGAACGACCAATTTGATGTTCATTTTTCCTTCTTCTTTGTGGTGGTCCAGTATTTTCTTCGTATGTAGAGCATCCAGAACCCATTTGCAGTCACAAATTTCTTGCCACACCTGTTTTTCTTCAAAACCACTAATGATTTCGGAGTGGTGAAGTTAACTTGTAAACGGTTGTTGTGTAAAAATCCAACCTCAGGAAGCCTTGATTTAGGGTTATCAAAGAGTGGTTGTACATAATTTCCCTCAAAATACGTTGAAATTTGCTTCTATATGCCATTTCAGAACATCTTTAAGGGGTTAAACAACTAAGTTAAACCATTCTCTTTGGAAATATAGGTATAATCCCTCTCTCTATCCATGAGAGTGAATTTAGTTTTAAGGTAACTCAATTAGAGTGAATTTGGTTTAAGGTAACTCAGCCTATGACAGGCCAAATGGGAGGCGAGTCATCACATGCAAAATTATTTTAGTGGTGCATATTCCAGAACTAGAATGTACACCACTAGTGTAATTTTGCCTATGATGGACTAGCTCCCATTTGGCCTATCATAGGCTGTGTTACCTTGATTGCAGAGAGTCATTGGCAAGTTGCAATGATAAAGTAGTATGCTCTTAAAGCACCCATGCTCTTAAACCGATCATGGTACTGAGGTACATTTTGCTTTCTTCAATGTACTAGTAGTATACATTTCAAGAGGTGGTCGCTTTTAGTGGCCATTGCATCACAACTTCAAAAATTTGTAACTAAATCCTTGAAGGTTCTACAAATATGAAACGACTTGGGTTAGATGTCAAATCCTTTTTTCTTCCTATGAAAATTTGCTGAAAATTGTTTCAAGGAGTTCAGCTTCCATGAAAATACAATGAGTTCTTAAATGGTCACTTTAAGAGCAGTCTACCTTAGTGCCATTGGATAACAACGACATTGTTGTGAGTCATTGGTTGGGTGGCAAGTTGCAACGCTTGGGGCTCTTGTTTTTCTGAGAAAGCAAAAGGGATCCCTCCATCAATGGTTAATAATGTTTTGTTAATAATGTAATTGCTGGAATTGGAAATGTATGTCACCGTGCATACGTGGAATGGGTGCAACTTTTGGAACATATAACGTGGTGAAAGGGAGATACATTTGCTATTTTGATACAATTGATTGCTTAGGGCAAACTTAAAATTTTGCCTTTGGTTAATCCTGGACCATTAGKCTAATCACTATAGAAATCATCCTCTTGAGTACCATGTGAATCATTTTCTTAACCCCTAAAGGATCAAGGCCTTTTTTCTGTGATAAAACACTTGAAATTGTCATTTCTATAGTGAAGAGTAAAAATAACTTGGAAGCTTTTTTTTGCACATTTAACCGTTGGATCTTACACCTAACTAGAATGAAGATGCCTGGGAAAAAAAATTTAGAATTAAAGGTCCCACCATTTGCAAGATATATCTGCAATTAAAGTGGAAAAAAAAATTGCAATACATTGCCGGACTAGATTATTTGACTTTGAACCTTCTTAACTTTAATTTTTTGCACTACAAAGTTTTGAGCTTTTAATCTTTATGGTGGAAAATTACGTTGAGAAGCTAGGGGAAATAAATTCAAAAAAACTTTATTTTTATTTATTTTAAAATTGTTAAGTAGAAGTAGCTACTAGATTGATGGAAAATCTAATTTATTAATATTTGTAAGGTGGAATTAAAATAAGTTATTGCCAATGGTGGGATTGTTCTAGCATGCAAATTAAACCATGTGGAACTTTTCTTCTATTACAATTGTAAAAATTGCATTTAGAAATGAATCCTATAGCTTATTTTTTCACGAAGATGCTCCAATTGCCCGAAAAAGAAGATTGTCCATTATTTTCTCATGACATATCCAAATGGAATAGAAAGTCAGGACAAAAATTGAGATCGTAGGTACATGCCCAAAATCTACCTTGTCTCCAAAAGGGACAAATGGTTCTTCACGGGTTAAAAAAATCCAAAGAGTATACATTGGAGGTCAAACTATTGTGCAAGATTTCTTATTTTCACACAAAATTCCAAAGATGAACATTTGCACTAATGTCTACGTAGACAAATTTTATATCATCCATTGGACACTTTCAATCAACCACGTCATTACAGGGTTAACCTCTTGATGCAAGGGTGAAGAGTTATTGCAAGAATTGAGGATTTTCTATGGTTATGGAGGCATTCTTTGAAATGAACAATACCACAATGTGCTTTGTGATTTTTGAGTAGGGAACTCCAAGATTCTTTACTTCGGTCGATTCTAATCAAATGTGAAAATCAAATTGCTTGGAAGTTCACAACGTCATGCTACATGGGYAGACATTTTCATCATCACATTTGAKAACCAATTGGACACAAGAAAAGATSCGGAAACGAGAAATATTAAGTAAAGTTATTGTACAACAATTAACATGGAATTGTTGAATTGGAAGAGCCAAAACTATTGGTAGTGGCTATAGTGCTCATTTCAAATTTTCAATAGTAGTGCATACCATCTACAAATAGRATCTCAAATTATCTTATTCCAAAGTTTGTAGAAGAACCACATACACAATGAAGGGCAGGATTGTCACTTCCCTCCAAAATATTTAATTTCTTTCTAGCAATATAAGATGCAATAGATGTGAACAAAATAGAATTCTAAACAAGATTCTTTTTTTCCACACATTCTTATTAACCCCTAAAGGACCAAACTGCGTTTTTTGGCAACATAGCGATTTTGGGCAGCTCACTACAAATGGAGTTTATATTCATTTTCTTTGAAATTTTCATACAACATGTGTCCAAGGAGTAGCTTTAAGGCCCAACAATTTTCATGACTTTTGACTACATGGTTAAAAAGTTATTGCAATATATGTACTTTTCTTTCATCTCCGGGTAGTTCGAGCAAGTATGAAAAAATGTCTTTTTTCAGAATTAAAAATTTGAAAATGATTATCTACAACTATAAGTACATGAGAAGCTTTGAATTACTCCATTTTGATCAACGAGTCAAAAGTTATGAAGAGTTTTTGTTTGCGGGCAATCATGGAATCAGCACCTTTTTTCATCACTAAAACATTATAATCTTTCAATCGATACGGTCAAATGACCCCAAATTTCTTCCACACCATCTACAACATGCACACTACAATATTGTACGGTTGAGATCTTCATAACTGACTCAAAGTGATAGTTTTAACACTTGCAAAGTGAGGATGCTTTTAAGCATGGTTGGACCTCAGGCGATGAAAGGTTAAGCAGTTCCACATACAAAGTCAATATAAATTTTTTGTCTTGTAAGAAGATAGAAATCACAGGATTTGCAAATCTTTTCGGTGATTTTATGCTTTGAATTGAAATTACTATGAGTTTTGGAAGCCAAAAGTTGGTCTGGACCCATACCCAATGTTTAGATTCTTTCAATTCAAAGAGATCATTCAAGAACTACTTTCATGCTCACTACTTCGAGACATGTATCATGACCTTATTAGTCCAAATCTTGAAAAGGGGGAAAAAAAACATTCCAAGCTCCGGTTGGAAATGGTTGCAACCTAATAGGTTGAGTGTGGGTCCGTGGTCGGGAATGGGTGATTTTATTTTAGGTTTCAGGAGTTTTCGGGATTTTTTTGAGTTTTATGAGCTATTTTCCTTCAATTTTTACATTGAGCCATTTTTCCAAGTACCAAGACTATTACTTTCTCTATTTTTTTTACTCTAAATAGAAAATTTATAGGTTTTTCCACCAAGCTTTTATAATGTTTTCAAATTGCTACCGTGTTCTTTCCCCAACTACCCCAGCTAAAACTGAACTAACCGATAGTTCTTTTGAAACATTGGGTTTTAATGACTTTGGATTTGATGTAAAGTATTTCTAATTTTCTTAGTGTATTTCCTAATTATGATACTATCTAGATATTCATATCAAGATTGGTTTCATGTCATTCCGATCCATATTGCATTTATTATAAGATATCTAATATCATCCTTTCCCAATTGCATCCTTTCAAGTCTATTCCTTGATATACACCAACTCCGCAAGCTAGTGAAAAGTTGGGATTTGGCTTGAAGATAAATTAAATGAAAATGACGGGTGAACCTATGCAAGTTTGTCGTATATTGGTACAAATGTGAATACAAATAAATATCTATATATATAGATATAGATGAAGATATTGTTCTTGGTACATGTACTAATTTTCCCATATCTTTTAATTGGGTGACAACTTGAATTGATTTACWCAAACATTTTTGAAATCCTCGACAATTTTAGAAAATAAAACCGTAAAATTAGAACAAGAATATTTGGCTTCAAGTTTGTTCATTGGGTCTCTTTGATACATTGAGTGACTAAAGTAACTCAACCTACGACAAGCCAAATGGGAGCTAGTCCATCATGGGCAAAATTATTTTACTAATAAGGGCATATTCGTTATATTGAGACTTTTTGAGACTRAATGCTAGTTATTGAAAAATTCATTTAAAAAAAAATAGTAATTGAAACCAAAAATAAATAATGCTAAAATAGTGATCCTACAATGAAATTCTAAGCGTTGGTGTTGTTACTTATTTATAAAAAAATACTAGTAAAGAGATAAAGCGGTCTATCTTCGAGTCGAAGATAGAAATGAGATTGCAAAAAATCTCAATATAATAAATATGGCCTTTTAGTGTACATTTCAGATATGGAATGTATACTAGTAAAATAATTTCGCATGTAATGGGCTAGCTCTCATTTAGCCTATCATAGACTGAGTTACCTTAGACACTCAAATACACTAGACACAAACAAAAAAATTGTGGGCTAAAATGTTGGACAAATACATATACGGTACGCAATCGGAGWAACAAGGACGGATTATAATGTCCGCGTCTGCTTACCCTTACCCGTGAGTGAAGCCAAACTCCCATTCATGTGAGCCTACAACCGGTCCCATCAACTGAAGACAACATCGCCATCGCCCCCAACGCCGGACGAACCGGCGGTCYAGAGTCCAGACTGTGCACGCTTATTATTTCTCGCTAGCTAGTYGGCTACAAGTGGAGTAGAGTAGACCCTCACGCAGGTTGTGCATTCAATTGAGAGTCCATCTCATTCACACACACTCACCCCGACCAAGAAGGTCTTTTGATTGAGTAACCGATCAAGCAGCATTTGATGGCCGCAAGGGAGACTTGACGCACTCGGGGAAAAAAGCGTGACTCACTTTCCGTCGATCTTCATTATTTCTTCTTCCTCCTCTTCCTCTTGAGTTCTTCTTTCTTGTCCTTGAGTGATGTGAACCATTTGTGGTTTAAGTTACATCAACCTTGAATGTACATAAGGTGAAAGCACCCAAAACCAATCATTTAAGCAAATTCAGCATGGCTGAAAGCAAATTTTTCTGAAAATAATATTTTTGTAGTATTAGGGAGTGAAAATCATGAATATTAAAAAAAAAATAGATTTTTTGGATAGTGTATGTAATTTCTATGATTTTTTGAAGTGCCGGCTCACTAGACCACTGGAACTGTCTTATAGGTGTACCTAAATCTGAACACTGCCAAAATCTGCAATGAGCAAATCAAAATTAAGTATGTATCATTCATATGTGTCAGTGAATCACAATCAAGTATTTGTAAGACATATTAACTACAACCAGTGGACGCAATTAGGTGTAGTCTATGGTACAAGATTGGGTACATGTGCACTAATGGGTGTTTCTACCTTAATTGATGTTTATATTATTTTTGGAAACCCAGAGTTTATTCCAAGAAATTTAAAATCAAACAACCAAAGCCGAGAGCAAAGCCCTAGAGAATGCTATGAATTAGAAACAAAACGAAACACCACCAGTCGGGGCCCTAAGTTACACGAAGGAATTTGATGTTTACAATCAGACGCAACCACCACTTGGGATCTATTTTCTTGAGTTTTACCAGCTATTTTTCTTTTAATTCTTATACTAATGAAATTGTTTTTTTCATGTACAAAGTCCATTTATTTCTCTTTACTTCTTTTTTTTCCTCCAAATAGAAAGCTTATAGATTTTTTCACAATTTTTTTTTCACAATTTTTTTTTCACAATGTTTTCAATTTGCAATCATGTTTTTTTTTCCGATAAAATTCCACCGGCTAACAATGAACCAAGTTAACCGGGGGTTGTCACTGAACATTGGAGTGGACGCACCCCGCATTTAAGTAGCCACTGTTGCCGAGTTTGTATTGGCCATTGATGCACACGATGGAAGGCCTTGTCACGTTGTCGTGATCATGTTGGACTCGGCAAGCGATTTAAGTTACTAGTAAGTGAGTAATACGACCAATTGACTACCCAACGGAAAGTAACGACGGGCGGGCATTGTAATTTCAAGCCACACTGTTCTGGTCAATTAAGTTACTGTGAGGGAGGATTCGGTGTGGTGTGATCTGATTGTACTGTGGGTTGAAATAGATGGTCAAGCTCCAAAAAGGGAAGATATCGGAAACTCATGCACGCCACAAATCTTTTGACTTATATCGTGGCGCACAATAATTGTGTGGATTGAGGAGAATAAAACTCTCCCTTGTTGTGATGACGCCTTAGGTTTTGGTGTTAATTTCAATTCCATTTATAGGATGGAATTTAATCGGATTTAATTGGGATACATAGAGTTGGAATTAATGCAAAAATATCTCACAAAAATGTTTGAATTTCTCTTTATGAACGTTGATACAAAGTGAAAAATTGTTGGACCCTAAATTAAAGATGCTAGCATGTGAGCATAGAAATACAAGCCTATGAGCCTTGAGCATATGTATATTGGTAGATACTCCACAAACATTGAAGGTGCTTGTAGTATGAACACTTATAATATAGGTATATATAACATGGATTTACTATAATCATGGAAGGTTTCAATAATATAGACACTTATAACATAGGTGTTTAGGCTTCTATGTTCATGTGTTCATGATTGTTAACTCATGATTGCACACTTTTGTCTTTTACATCCTACATCAAGTATGGTTCAATCTAAGAAGAGTGTCTTTGTATTTATTTTTAATAATAAAAATAAAGAAATGTTACCTATTGTAGAAATGAGATATAGAACTATTATCCTAACATGTCATAATTCAACAAAATATTGTAACAAATTCCAAAGAAGCAAATTTCACTCTTAACCCCTAAAGGACCAACATGCATTTTTTGGCAACATAGAAATTTTGGGCAGGTACGTACGACTAGAGATTTGCATATTTTGGGCTGAAATTTTAACGAAATGTGGGGACGAGGAATATCTTTCATATGCACAAATTTCATGACATTTGGAAACATGAGTCAAAAGTTATTGCATAATATGTTGTTTGTTTCTCAACCCGGGCAGTCTGGGCAGATCTAAAAAACCCACTTTTTTAAGAAATACAAATTTGAAATTCATTCTTCAGATTTATATGTACTCAAAAAACTTTCAATCAAAACTTTTCAAATGGAGGTGCATGGCATTTATTTTATTTTTCCATCACCCTTGGGCAAAAATGTAAATGCAAGCCTCCTACTTGGTTAGTTTGTCTTTTGTAATTTTTCTAGCTCACATTTATTTTTGATTTCAAATACAAGTATATATTTTACAAACTTGATTATCTGTGAAACAGTCAATTGTAGCTACGATCCGTAACCTGAGCCCRGCGTCCATAATGGGTAATCTACCACATACAGTAGCGAATAGCGGGTACTTTCAATTGGGACACAATCGAATCCCGTAAATAATCCCCTTGTGTGAAGTATGTTACACGTCCCCTTCTCCCCTTTCAGCAAGTGCATTTGTTTTTACTGCCCTTCGTTTTCATTCCCTTTTCACCCAAGTATAAGTTACCTCCGTGCAGGCACCTCAGTACTCGGTTGTCCTGCAGCACCTTGTACCCGGTTGCMGTAGCCTYGCTAACTTCAGTAAGTTACCCCCKCGTCTTAAGTTCCCCCGTCCGTCCTTCACCAACTCGCCTAAGTCCCTAATTATAAGTATCCTGTCGTAATATTTGCCCCCCACAGGCCCACAACCCTGCGTGTCCTTCCCGACCCCAAATGTGAATGGCCCCTTGATCTTCCTTGTAATGTTAACATCAACGAATGTAATTAAAGTACTTTGTTTGTGTAGTCCTAACATAAATAGATTAAGGATTTCAATTAAGCTAAGATGAGTTTCATAATTTATAACAGGAGCACTGGAGAAAACACAGTTGGTATTATGGGTACTGGAAATTCAAATTTGAAAGATGACTTCATAACATTGTAAGTTTAGCATTACATGAGATTTGGGGTTTGTAGAGGGTTGTGAGTTTCCAAACTGTCGGGAACGTAGGAATTGCGCCACAACAGCACTGTGACAAGACCAAACTTTGGTCTTGTCTTTTTAAAAAAAAATTATTTTGGAAACAATTTTTTTTATAGGGATTTATAACTCCTTGGCAATAGCCACCCGTTCCCCAACAATAAAGGAAATAGGCTTGAAACGGCCCTCCCCTTGCCTCAAAAGACATCTAATGTGATGAAGTCATTTTCCCTTTTATATCTTTGAAAAGGAGACCTCTAAGGTTGGAACATCCAAAACTGAACTTGTATTAAATGGCATCACTTTTTAGGTGAGGTAATGATTTAAAAACCTAAATTTAGGTTGTCCATAGATAGCATATCATTTTGGTCAACAAATTATAACCTATCTATAGTCCACCTAAATGTAGGCTCTAAAATAACTACATTGCTAAGATATTGACACCATTAGGTACATGTTTGATTTTGGATGCTCCTACCTTACAATGAACAAAATTTTCCAATTGATGGCTCTTCAACCAACCCCAAATGAATCCTTGAACTAGCTGTTAATTAGTTCCTTCCTAAGTTTCTAGCAAAGCATAATATCTTTTTTGGAGAAAAAAAAAGTTTTTCTTGACAAAGATGGTCAACAATAGTTTTACGGACATGAACTTTTGTATATGTGTATTTTTCACTGCTCAAACTCTCCATATTTACACACATACACTAGAATTCCTTTCCCACGTTAAAATTGATAATGTAAGGACGCATGGTCCCTCCATGATCAAGGCACTCACCAAAATTCTATGATTCTTGGACCAATGGGTGCATTCTATTTTTCTATGGCTAACAATGAAGTCATCCATCGGACTATTCTCGTCAACAAAGTCCTTAAAAGATTAATAAGAAGCACTACTATTTCTTTTTGAGATTGGAGAGAATAAAAGATTACATTTTTCTTTCCTCTTCCCTCCAAGTTGGTTGGGATGAGTTGGCCCCCTTGCTTGGCCCCTCCAAGTAATTCTAGAGGTGCAAGTAAAAGAAAAGCCCCCAATTTTGGGCTTGATCAATCTACCTTGGACATCTCTCCTAGCTAGTAATTATGGGCCCTCTAATTGCAAATATGAATTCAAAATTTGAAAATTTTATCATGCATGGAAAATTTAAAAATTGAGGGTTTCTTGAGTGGCTGTGCGAGGGGCTCAGTTCACCCCAGCCTTATTTTGGGGCCTCTAATTGCAAATCTAAATCATTACATGTTTTTTGAGGCTCATGGAGGGCTGTGAGTTCCGAGCTGCGTTCCTACGTTTCCGCAGCACTGCAGCAGCAGCTTGGCGTGGCGAAGCAATTGCCATGTCAGATTATTATTTTTTCATTTTAGAACCATTTTGTTTTTGTAATTGTTTTTCTCATAGCGGCCAACCATTCCATCACTGCGTTGAGAACAACAAGGGGAATAGGCTTGAAACAACCCTCTAGCCCCTTAAGGACTTGATCTATTGTGAAATGGTCAAACTTCTTATCTAAGCTAATTTTAGCCTTTTCAATAGTATTCAAAGAACAATCTAACATTTTTACAATTTGAAACTCTAAATTCTCTATCACTTTCAAAAATTGCAATTTGTTTTGAGAAAAATTCTAATTGTTATCATTTTTGTTGCATAAAATGAACATAAATGACTAAATATAGGAAAAAAATCCAAATTATTTGAAATTTTTCCAAGATGTAAAATTAGTCATGGAGATCAGCATGAAAAAGTTTCAAGTGGTTATTTATTTTTTACATTCAAAATAGCCACATCAAACACCTTGAAGTCAAATTTGACCATCAAACCAAATTTATCCTTTTATTTAATTGATGTWCAAAATTATTATATTTTTTGCTAGTATAAATATAAATTTTCTATTTATTTTCTATTTTTTCAATAAATTTGAAGKAAAAATAAAATTATTGTGATTTTTTAAAGCTAAAGGTGGAAATAAAATTATATCGATTACAATATATATTAGAATAATCTGTAATTTTTATTGTAAATGAAGAGTGGAATGAGAAATATAATCTTATAATTTAATTTCAAAATATATTTAAAGAAACACCAAAGAATGCAACATTTGGATACAATATGCAAAAGTTATCAAGGGTCAAAGTTTGATTCTAAAAGAGTTTCTTCCACATAGGTACATAACTGAATTTGGAGATGTACAGAGTGTGAAGATGGCACTTTTAGTTTAGTGATGCTTTTAGGTTACCAACCTTATTTCAAGGAAGTTGTTATCCATTCACTGAATCCTTGTTTGAGAACAAAAAAATGATCAGTTTTGAGCAACTGGAAGATCATTTTGGGATGGAGGGAGCACTGTACTGTACTAGAACCATGATTCCTATGCTTGGGTATCTACAAATTAAATAAATTTACTTTGGCTTCAAGCCAACATTGGATTTTAGTCAAGGAACAAAGATGTACATGTTGGTATCAAAGAAGAATAGAACCAAAAGACTATTGAGACAATTTGGAACTTTAAGAAAAAAGAACCTTCACTTGAGGAATGAGGGATGAGGAGAATATTCATTGCTTACCTTCCCACTTTTTGTCCCTCTGTTTTTTAAATCGGTACTTGGTCCGGAGCTCGACCACCTAGATTGCAAAAGACCCTTTTTACATAATATTCTTAGAGCTCACTTCCTGTCAAGAATATTAAGGATTCTTGGGCCCCAATTGCTAAAATTTAAAGAAAGATTCAGGTATTTCCAATACTGGATTTGTCTCCAGCATCTTTTTTTTTTGTTGTCTTCAGTAAAGATTCTCTCTCACATCTTGAGTTCCTGAAATACAGCATTTGGTGTTCAGCCAACTGTGACACACAAGTGTAGTTAGCACCGAACACATGCTCAACTACACTCAAACAACATTTGCTAAAAATTTGCTTAAAAAAATGCACAGATCAATACTAGTGCCATGAGTTCAATAGAGTTGCAGTGAATTACTTTACGGGTACTCATAGGTAATACTATTTCCAATAAGTTTAAGTGTTTAAAATTTGACATACAAGAGACCAAGACATTTTATAAACATTCTTTCCTATGAGCTCGTGCAAAGGAATTGTTACATGTAGTGTCCAACACCTGGTTGGATATACTAACAATTGAAGCAAGCATACTTCGTTACCTGTCTATGGCAATCAATATTTGAATAAAAATGGGATTCTCTACTGTCAGTCTACAACCTCTTACTTTGAAATTGCATAACAAACTCACAGAGTGATCAAATTTGATGTCAACAGATTTGGGATCTTGTACCCAAAGATCTCTCCACAACTCAAAATATTTACATAAAATCACACTCTTGCACGTGTTTACACGTGTTGAAATACCTGTAGTAGTGTTCATTAACTTAAATTCAAGGCAAGTTGAAGACACTACAGTATCCATGTTGTTGTGACTCGACCTGAAGCTGAATAAAAAATGAAAGACTCTGATCGTCTCTTCGGTGTACCAAATGTGTATGCAAAAGCAGCACAAACACTTGGAAACAAGATCTGATTGAAAGCACCAGCAATAGGAACTACGATTCATAGTCAGTCCCCACAACATTCAAATCTCAAGCTCCGAGATGAAATCAGGTAGTACAACATGAAGCAAGTGGTACTACAAGAGAGTCGTTAAAAGAATAATTTGAAAGCTACTCTTACCTTTGCAGGCAAATGCGACTCAAGTAAATCTTCATCTCTGGTTTGCGAAATTCTTGTAATGTTGTCTTGAGCATACTAGTCTGCAATTACACATCCAGTCAAGAAATTTGGTCGACAGAATGCAAAATGATGCGATGGAAAGCTAACAGAATTCATGAATGCAAGATAAGCAACAGTAACACAAGAGAATAAGACAGAGGATATAATATGCACGTCGATATAATATTAAATACTAAGGATACTCCTAAAATTCTAGAATGGAATACATACATGAGAATAGTGGTTAAGACACTGGTTATTTCTTCATTACCTGTCAAAAAACATAAACTGCAAATTGAGTTAAAGCACGTCAACCAACTCCATAAAAGGTATTTAATATGGTCAACAAAGCACTCGTCAGTAGGCAAACATCAACACTATATTCTCATACCTGCTTGCGCTTAGGGCCAGCAACTGCAACTACTCCAAGTTTACTAAGCTAAGGACTTGTGTGTAGAATCTACTATCCTCCCAAGGCTAAGGTTCATTTGGACCACAACAGAGACAAAGAAGACTCATATTCTAGGATCAAACGATAAATCGGAAACATTGAACAAGGCCTCCGCAAATGCCGTGTGCCAATACAGATATAAAAGGGAGTTGCTCAATACATTCTTATACATATATTTGAAAATGCAACCCAGGTGTGCGTGCAGAATCTAAAACAGCAGTTAGCTGCTGCTCAAGGAATGACAAAAATTTGGGAAACGGTAGACAAATTAGCTCATAATTTCTTAAGACTTAATACATAGTACACACATTTTACTTGTGTCTTCGACCATGTTTACACCAGTGTGACGGGTTCCCCGGGAAAAATCATCTTGCATCTCGGATCCTTCCAATGATTGGGACTTGATTCTCGAACTACATGAATAAATTGGATGGAACCCCAAACAATGTTCAGCAGACATCAAGAAGAAGACAATCTATCTCTTGACTCTTCCGGTTTACAACCTCTGAATAACAGAAGGAAGCTCCGTAAGGAATTCTCGTACACAGAACCATATTGCAGAGAGACAACAATTAATAGAGCAGAACATAAGACATTGCCCCACACGGAAGACGTCTCAACCCTACCACACAATTAAAAACTAGGGAACGTCCCTAAGCCTAATTCTGTCCGCAACACATGCACTCAAAAATCATAGACCCCGAAAACTGCAAAACAAAACAGGGGCTATCCTGATACCTAATTCTGTCCGCAACAAATACAATCAGAATTTAGAAACCCCGAAAGCTCCAAATCAAAACAGGGAATATCCCTAATTCAACAAGGGATAATTCTAACCCTAATCCTGTTTGAAGCAAATGCACTCAAGAATCAGAAACCCCGGAAGCTCCAAACCTTCCCAAACCTTCCACAACAAGCTGAAAGCAGTTTGATTTCCTCAACTTTTACAACATGCGTCCGATCCGGTTTCCTCGAGTGACAAATATCAATCGCAAAAGCAGAGATCGAATCATGAACGCAAAAATTTCGTTCAATTTCCTTACGAAAATCAATGAATGGACGCGTGATTGTATGCAAATCGTTACCGAAAGGTCCGAAATACGGAGTATATCACAAGGTTGGAGAAGTCTGGCAATCGGTGCAGATTGAAGAAGCACGCAGTGCGAGATTCTTCCGTCTCCACTGAATAGTGAAATTAGGTTGCCTTTACAATTAGGTTGCCTTACCCCAAGAAAGTTACTCTACAAGTCATCTAAGTCAACAAATATTTCAATAAATATTTCCATTTGTACACATGGAGGTTCAGGAGTTCCAACTACACCAATAACTAAATTAAAATAGTGCGTGGTTGTTCAATAAGAATAAATATTTATATAGTGTGGAATGTCGAGAAATTAGTAAGGAACAACCTAATTTCACTATTTAGTGTAGGTTCACCGTTGGGTGGGTCACGATTTCATCCGTCACGTTTTCATCTGCACAATTCTTCATTTACTAAACTAACGTACTGTAGTGAGAAACCAATGGAACCAATGCCGTCTTTGTGGGCTTGTGGCCCGTTACGGTTTCCTTCACACGCCAGACGGAGTCCGCGTTTCCATTCTTTGCCGCGTTCATTTTTACTTATATTTATTTTTTGTCACGAAGAACGCACTGTCACGAAGAACGCACCGCGTTCATTTTGAGAGCCATGACTTCTGCCTGGAAAATAAGCTGGACGTTAAATCGTCCTCACGAACTGGGCTCCGCAGGGGCCCCGCGGGTAATGTTTGAGGATAAAAGTAAATAAAAGCCCCCTAGATTGAGCCGTCACTAGGGTATGTTCTCGAGCCCCCCTAGCAAAATTGGGGTCTCTGATAGCAAATATGAATTCAGAAACTGCAAAAAATAAATTTTGCAAAAAATAAAACATTCCTGCGTTTTCCCCAGCGGTAAATCTAGCCTGCGGGACCCAGTTCGTGAGGACGATTTAACGCTCCCCGGAAAGTAATGCAATGTAGAGACAGGAACATCTTAATTTGGAAATTCGAATATCCGCACCGTGCTGTAAATCATCTCAGTCTCCCCGGGACCTCCGCACTTTCCCAGATAGTCCAGTTGGGGGTCGCGGGGACTGGAGCAGGTGCGCAGAGATGTTCGTGAGGCATTCCAACTTCGTCGAGGAGGAGGAATTGACAGTGAAACCGGTTCTCTGGAGCGGCGATGTTCAGCTGAATCAAGCACCTCTTTGCTCTTTGCTCTGCTTCTGCAACTGGAATTCCAAGGTGACTGTCGGTACGTCCGTGAATCCTGCTTTTCATTATGTCAGCGAATTGGCGCAAGTTGGATGCGCTAAGCGCTGCTGCGATTTCGTTGTTGCTGGAGTAGAAGGAGTTTATTTTGTTTACAGTTGTTGGATTTATGAAGAGTGTGAATGAACGGGTGCATCGTCGAATTCAGAGTCTAAGTTATAGTGGATAACATCTCCGTCAATCCAAGTGTGATGCAAAATAGTACTAGTCTTTCATGCAATCACCCCTTAGCTCCAACTTATGACCTGATACCTCGGAGATCTTGTACCCACATTTGCATGTATGTTGAAAGTAATTTGTAATAGTTAGAATTATTTTCAAAACCATGCAACTACCTTGAGATTCTCAGATCATTCTATAGAAAGATAAGAAATAGTTCAATCTTTATACTGATTACTAAGCTCAAAGCATCATTGTTGTTCATCATTTTCTTATTTTGTTGCAGACTCGGGTAGAAACTTGGTGATGTCTTTGTAATGTTAACTAGGGAACTATATATGCATCCATATCAACCAATGCGAATTTTTGCCCGAAATGTATGAACATGGTAAACATAGTGGCATATGCTTTCTTACAAGGTGTACATTTGTTGCTTTAAGTACGTTTTTTATCGATTTGAATGTGCAATGTCTATCGAAGAAGTTCCACTTGGTTAGTGGGGTTACTAAGAAGCAATGTGTATAATTTGAATATGGCTCATCATGCCAGATCTTAATTTAGAATTAATTTTCTTGAATTGAAGCAAGAATGCATCACTTGAGAGTTTTCTTTGCTTTAGGTTATGCACTCACTAAGAGTTGACAATAGATTTTTTTCTTGGAAGCAGGAGTTGCTTCTTCGTGGGAAAAATATTCCACACAAGTTCCATTGCAGCATAGCATCTTGCAAGGTTCTAATTTGGTTGCAAATTCTCGGTCAAGAAGAAACAATTCTTCGAAAACTTCATAGCTATTATGTTGTTTGGGTTAGTTGGAGTATTCATTCTTTTGCAACTATCTCAACAAGTATAAACGCTAACCTTCAAAAGAGATTGATCTTTTTAGAGGGATAGAACCTCATATTCAGATTTTGTCTTTCTCATTAAAGCTCCATATTCACCAAAAAAAAGTCATCTTAGAATTGATTCTTTAATGGAATGGTTTTTTGCTACTTCATCAATTGCAAGGATTTGGTGGTTATTTTTCAAGTTAGTGCTTGATAGCTTATCTATATGAGACATCATTGGTGCAAATTTAACATCTCTCTATTTTGCTTCAATTGTGCACAATTTTCTCCTATATTGTGTTGACTTTATGATGTATATATATTGTCCATTCTTCTTTCCAACTTTATAGTCTTTTTCTCTTATTATTACGTAATCTTAATGAGTTATAGACTAATTTTTTTTATTTCTATCCAGACATTCTTTAGGATTTAGACTAAATGTTGTCTCTATGTTACATTTTTTTATAAATCTAATGAAGATGCTAGTCTATCCACATTACACTTTGCTCAAAGCGTGAAGCAAAAATTCAATGATATAGTTCATAAGAAAAAAAAAAGATTGTATTTGGCTAATATTTGAATTTCAATTCATCAATCTATTTTATTGAGCTAACATTTTCATATTGTTTTGCAGGTATATTTGTATATTTGTATATTTATATATTTGTACATTTGTACATTTGTACATTTGTACTTGTAGCGATTTTGTATAGGTATGTACAATTTGTGAAAAGATTTGTATCTATATTATAGCATTATTGGATAAGAGATTGAATGTTATAATATCTAAAATAATACAAGTTACAATATAATGTAGAAGATTATTTATTTGATTTTGTTGCATACTATGATAAATTCAATCATCAACAAATTTATAAATGAATGTAGTGTGTTATTTAGAGCAATTTATAGCAATGAACATTCCTAAAGTATGTAAGCAGTGATCGAGGAATCAAATATGTGTCTTTTGTATTGATTTATATAATAGAGCAATTTGAAAATATCTAATACATAGATCAAATGGATTTTTGAGTAATTAGATCAATACATAGAAAAAATGTCAATAAGCTCAATTGTTGGAGGATTGTAGGTCGATTTTTTGCAATTAAGTGGATGTCTAATTGTTAGAGGATTAAATCATGTTTAAATTCACCCTCTATAGAATATTTTGTTTACCATATATGTTTGAATAAAAATTGAAAATGATATTTTTGAAGACAATATTGTAAACCAAGAAAATTTTGTAGAATAAACAAAATAAATTCTTACATGTGCAATGGTGCATAAGTTTTTAGGTTTTGAAATTGTACACGATTATGATAAAATATCATTGGTTACACTTATAATAATTGTTTCTCTTTAATTCCTAGTTAAGAATATCATCTTAAGGGAATCTTTGAAAATAAACGTAGAGAATAACAAAAAATTTTAAATATCATTTTGTGGTCATCCTTGAAATCAAGAAATTTCTAATTTTAAAATAGAACATGATTAATATTGCATAAAAGTCATGAAAATACTGGTACCCTAGGCAAGAAAAAAGAATAGATTATTTGGGGAGAAAATTGGATGGAAACTAATCCAAACGGAAAAGGAACTACAAATATTTAAAATAATTTTTGCAAATTGACATAAAATCTTTTAATCATACATTCTTTTCACAGAATTTTTAATTACAATTACAATCAACTAATGTAAATATTTTCAATACTCCCCAACAAAAATGAAATCATACCTATCAATTTCTCCACTATTAATTTTGTTTTGTTTTTAAAATTTTCCCTCTATGGCTCTATTTAGTATTTTCTATCAATAAACTAGTAATGTCATTTACATAAGATTGAGCCTCACGGTCACACCGTTCTTGTTTCTAAAGATACACAATTGGAAGATTGCCTTTTACAACTAAGAGCAAAAAGACAAAGTTTGAAACTAAACAAATACTTTGATTGTAAAAATTCAACATTGGTATTATTTGACAAGCTAGAATATGATAGGCCTTTTCATTTAAGAGTTGACTCAATTTTCAAGTAAGGTCTTCGAACTCAATTTTTTTCACATATAGCTTCAATCAATGCAAAACCTCCTCTTTCATTGAGACACAACGTACCAACAAACACCTACGCTACAAAAGATGGAGTCCAACTATGAAAGCCTCAATTTTTGAGTAAGGTCTTGCTCAAACTACATGACATCCAACTTTGGCGGATTGTGGTGAATTGACCCCCTCGCTTGTCCATTCCAAAAAAACCCTCAATTTTCTTTTATTTTCCACGCATGATAGAATTTGCAGATTCTAAATTCATATTTGCATCAAAGGCCCCAAATTAGCTAGTTGAGGTGTATAAGGTAAATTAATCAAGTCCAAATCAAAGGGCTCTTTATTTTACTTGCACTCCAAGAATGACTTGGAGTGGTAGAGCGAGGGGGCCAACTTACCATTGATGGCCCTTTCATGAGTGCTATGTTTTATTGGAAGCCCATAGAAGAAGAAAAAAATTACCAATAATTTTCTCAAAAACTCTTTAACTTACTCTCAAATGCGTTTTGTGGCATTGCCTTCAACTCAACCACATTAGAAGGGACTTGTCTTTTGGTATCAATATTCTCTTTTGGGGTAAGGTAGCTGCTCAAACTTCTTTCCATGGCATAGAAACAAACAACTTGCAGCGCCTTTGTTGGTTGCATTGGCTTGCATTTTCACACCCTGTAGAAGGACTCATGAAAGTTTCATGGATGGACCTCGAATTTCTCTTGGAAATGATGTTGTTCAAGGCATGATTAGATTTTGGTAACTTTGTTGTAGAAAATAGGTTGCACGTATGAAAATTCAAACAAATCATTCTCTACTTAGGTTGAGGTTGGTACGTAGCACATAAATTTCCATCGTGCGTCAAACACTAATTTGGCAAGTTCAAGTCTCAAGTCCATCTTAAAAAATTTCAAACATATAGTTTATGTCCAAAATTTTAGAGAATGTTTTTTTTTTTCATAAAAATACATTTTGCCTTATTTTTGGAGACGCTACCTAAATGATTCCTTCCAATTCCTATGCAATAGATGAAAATTGAACAATTATTGTTTCACTCAAACCTTGAAATATTAAAACGCATAGGTCAATGGGTGAACTCAAACACAATCACTTGGGATTTTCTTCTAGAATTGCGCACTACCACTTCGGGCATGTCAATGTGCTTACCCCAATCCTCCAATGCCAAGACAATTCCAGGTCAATTTGAATCTTTATTTGCAAAGAGATGCTCCAATCTAACTTTAAAAAAAATCTGATTTCCAAGGGGAATGCGGTGCAACCCCAACTTATCTTGGAGTTTGACACTACAATGCATGAATTGTCTTGAACAAGCTCAACAACTAACTCATTAATCATCACCTCGAGAAACATCAATTGTTAGAACTAAAAAGTTATAATAATAAATGAAGTCAAATTGTATTATATTAAATACAATTTTGAAAAGTAAAAGAAAATTTAAAAATTGGAATTTCATTTCAATAGCATGGAATTTGGTAAAAATCATAATTTCATTTGGACAACATACAATTGTGTTCTAAACATAAGCTCCACAAGTTTCCTAAAGTTTGCACCACAAGTGATAGTGTTAGACATTATAAGTAAAAAGTATTTGTACAATCAATATTCCAAAAGTTCGATTAATGTATATTTTTTTAGAAAAGATAAAGAAAATAATCAAAATCAAAATCTACGATAGATTTTGGTTTTGAGATTTCCAAAATATATATGTTTTTTTAAAATAATAATTTTTTATGTGGACTTTCGGAGGAATAGGTTCATAGTTTGATGATCGTCTTGAGTCTCAAAATTTGTTGGAATGGCATAATTTTAATATAGTGAACATCACTCTTTTCTTCCAAATTGTAAATTGTCCAAGACTAGGGAAGTAATAAATATTTTTTGTTATATTCCTCAAAGTTTTTTTTTGATTGTATCAATTATAAGAACCATGAGTTTTATGTGACGTTTTCATCACTTTTTGTGACGCATTTAAGTGAATATCCAATAAAACATCTTGTGTTTTTATGTCAACAATTATGTCCAATGTAACAACTTGTATATAGGCCTCTTATGAGGCTATTATAGTGTTTAGTTTTGAATATTAAATTACCAAAACAACCCAGTTTGGTTATCTTAGAAAAATAAATTGAAAACATAGTAAAGTTTGGTCCTAAAATGCTGCTCAAAATTGGGCACCTATGATAAAATGGTTGACAGCTAAGGCCTCTACACCTCTACGGGTTGGAATTTGATWTACACTATGGATTGTCCTTCACCCTAGGTAGTTGTTAGTAATCTTTGGGTGCCATTGCCATGAGAATTTTTACCGTGATATTTAGCAACCAAGTGCAAACTCAGGGCCACTTAACACTATGGCACATGATCAAGAATCCAAGATTTCGGCCTCTTGACCCTTTACACTAGGTAGCACAATCCAAAGTCAATTGCCCATTCGGCTACCTACTTGGCTGCCAAATGCTTACATGGCAATGGACTCTCAATCAGAGTTTGGAGTGGCCAAAAATGGCGACTCAAACTCTGATCGAGAGTCCATCCAATTTTAAAGATAAATAAATAAAAAATATTAAAAATTGACAAAATCTCTACCGTTACATTAGACTAGAATGGCTATTTTTATAGCAGTAGGTAGGATGCTCCCTCCCTTTGTTATTTGTTATTTGTTATTCACATTCAATGAACCTACTTCCCTTCAATGTCTAATCCTAAGTTTTTTATTTCATTTATACCCTTCATATTCCTTGTTCAATGATGAGAGCATGTGCCGTAATTTTTTTTCTAAGGCCATTTTAGACTCCTTTTTAATGTTTTTTAACCTACCGCTTGAAAAAGTTGTCACATGGATAATGATTCGCAAAAAACTTCAGAAATTGGATGGATTTTAATATGGAGAGAAAGGATAGAAGTCAAAAAAAATGGAGTAGATTTGGACTTTGGGCTTGGACTTTGAAGAAATCAACAAGAAGAAAGGGAGGGGAATTAGATGAAGACGAGAAGGAGCAGGAAGGGTGGGATGGACAAGACAAAAAATCTTTTTGTTTTTCAACGTTTGGTTATAATTATAAATATATAATTTATTCTTCAATTACACCTAAAAAAATCAAAATAGTATATACATATTTGCCAAAAATTTAGGTGCTTTTCAAAAAACTCACTAAGTGACTAACATCTAATAAATTTATCCTACAAAAATTTATATTATTTTGTACAAAAATATGAGAAGATTTCGGTTAAGTCACTTATTGAAATGCATATAGTCTCACTTTGAAAAATGAAAATAAAAACTTGCAACTATGCTATGAGAGGCTTTGTCCCCATAGCACTTAAAACACGGAATTAGAGAATTGATGAAGGAATAGCATCTCTCTTTTCATGGATTATTTTAATATTTAAAGTGGCTTGCTTTTGAGTGATTATACAATAAGCCACTCAAATTTCCTCACAATAGCTTTTGGATAGGGCAATGCCCACCAACAAGGGACATTGCCCAAGATAAATCACGAGTAGGATAATCAAAATTGGATGAAATACATGGGATGAAATTACAAAATTGGATGAAATACATGGGATGAAATTACAAAATTGGATGAAGAATTTGTAATGCTCGATTAGACATGTTTGCCCACGTAATCGGGCATTACGGTTGATTGGGCCACAAAACTCTACTAGGAAATGACCGGGCAATTTTCTCAGAGTGGTTTACGTGAATGCAAAGCATCCTCCCCTATGGTATACAACTAAGAAAACTCAAATATAATCTTAAGACCACACAGGGCTTCAAAGTGATGTTCACATGTATGCAACCATTGAATTAGTTTTTTAGGAATTTAATCCCGTAATTTAGTTTTGTTAAATTTGACTGATTCTGCTATAAATTGATTTCTTTTGGTGTGTGGAGCTTTAAATTAAACCTATATACTTCCTAGTTTTTAGAACTTTCATAATAGATGTGTGTCAATTTTGACACGATGAATTGCTTCAATTTGATAAAAACAAAGAGATTAAAATTTGTTATTACTATGCTTGCCCTTTTAAACCCTAAAGGATAAAGTGTCCATTCAATGTATGCAAGAAATCTTGGGTAGGATCCTACGAAGTCATTTTTAGTCGGATGTTCATGAAATTTGAACATAATGTGTAACTATGTACCTCCTTGAAAATTTAATTTTTTTTCAATCGGGTACGTGGATCAAACGTTATGCTACCCTGAACTTTGCGAGCATCTTTGGTAGCTTTGAGCAGTGTGTGCAAAACTCTTCCTATCATTTTGACACTTGGTAGGTATGTAGCTTACATGATATAAGATGCACATGTCAAATAAAATAATCATGTGTAGTGTAAAAATCTCATTCTACAAGGAGTCAAAGTTTGCAAGACCTGTTGGGCAAGGTTGAAAAAAAAATTCACCTAACTTCAAATGTCATAATCTTTCAATTTGCGCGGTCAAAGTTTCTAAAATGTTATATACATTTCCAAAGAAGTCTAGTACAAATTTGTACGTGTTTTTTTTTAAGCTTTTTTATACCATTTTTTTCTTGCTACCCTACAAAATGACAGCTTTTGACAATTTTTGTCCAAAATGTGCCTCGGTCCTTTAGGTGTTAAGTTTGCATGATTGTTTTTAAGTGAAATAACTCTCAAATCTTAAAAATAAGACTTATCTTCACAAGGGCTAAATTTTAAATGAACCCCTTAGTGTGCACTCCAAGTGCTTAAAATTGATACCATGATTTTCATCACCCTTGTTGTGAATGTACCCTAACTTAACCATTAAATTGGTGAAGTCCTTTTCAAATTAGCATTTGTTGTCCTTCTTCAAATGATCTATTCTAATTATTTTTTATAAAATGGTTGACGTTTGTATTATAAAAGTCATATGACATGGAAGGTGGTCACTCAACAACCAAGTTTCATGACTTTATATTTGATGGATTTAATATTAGCAACACAAGTGAGTTTGCATTTTCTCTATCAACCGAAAATGGCCAACTACTATGCTTCCATGTCCCATCTCCCAAACACAAATATACAAATTCAATCTACATAATACATATTATGAATAGGGATATATTTGTATGTGTGTAGAGATTTCAACAACATGAATGAACTCATATCATTGAAATATAAACTTGGGTATGTTAATATGTACATATGTTTCTGAAATAATAGTTGTCATAATATACTGGCAGTTTTTTCCACTTATGATGAAATAGTGATAAACTTGTGTATATGAATACGTTCATTTTAATTTCGAAATTTGTAAGTATAAACATGCTTGTGAAATAATTGAATACATCCTTGTTCTTATTTTTTGTGAAGTTGTAAGATTGCAATTGATATGGGACAATACAAAATACATAATACATGTTTCTACAATGCCTATGCATGAGCTCTCAGACATGAATATAGAAGCCTTGAATCTAATTGTAGGTATGTGTCTACAACCATTTGGTGGTGTTTATACATATGTACCTATAACATGAAAAATTCTATAACATATATACCTATAATAGACTACTATGCTTATGACGCTTTTCCACCGCAAAGTGAAGAAACCCCCTAGAGTGGGCCGGCGGGAAGTGTATGGGACCTCTACCTAAATTGCCTTCCAAGCAATGGACTCCTAAATGCTTTTTTATTTTATCAATTTTTAAAGATTAAACTACTCTAAGTGAAATTGGGGGAGCACCCCTACACCTCCTTAATATGCACCCTAAAATCCCCAAATAACCCTAGAACTTATTTTAGGAGGTTAGGGCAATCTATTAGGCCTAATTTTGCCTAAACTTGGGCATTAGGGCACCAAATGGGTCAAATTGGTATTCTACAATTAAATTCTAGCACACCACAACCACCCCAATTCCTAACTCATTTCCTAAATAGATGCCATGCACCTACCTAATTCCATAGATCCCATCCCTAACATATTCAGACCTTCACACATTCCTTTTAAGCCAATTATTTTTTCCCTTCAATTTCGTCATCCATATCCTAACCCTAATTTTACCCCCAATTTGGGCAGTGCTTTTGCGCTTGCCTTAAAACCCTAAAAAAATCCTCATGTGCCCTCTCTAAACATTCACACCCTACAAAAACATTGCATGCATGGCCATTGGACTATTCCTTCAAGATTGATAAGAAAAGATCATATTTTGATTAACATTACATTTAGATTTAGCTGAACCACAAGGAAAAAGATGAAATACTCCAAAATAAGCTGCCGCCAAATGGGCAACAAACTTTGTCACACTAAAATGATTGCCCCAGCTTCGTCCTTGCTCCAAATCTGGCAAGACTTGTCCTGCTGAAAAGTTGACTTCCCCATCTGTCTTCTTACCAAGATTCACATTGATCAGCTTTGTCAAAATCCCACAGTCGCTCGCCAAAGTCGTCGGTCTTTCGTGGCGGAGGCAGCTTGACCTTGTTGCACTAAATCAGCCACTCCGTCCTTGTCCTTGCTTGGAATCAGTCAATACTTGTCTTGTTGGAAAGATTATTTTTTCCTTTCCATCCTCCCAAAAATTCAGCCCATTTAGCTTTTTCAATATTCCGTAATCAGTCGCCAAAGTTGGCAGCCTCCTCCAAATTCCACAAAACCCTAAATCTCTCCACTCTAATTTCCATCTGACCTCATTCCCCTCATTCCTTCACCATTTTTTCCCCAAAAAATAGTGACCTACTCGACAAATTGTGCTACCTTGGTTCCCTGACTTCCCTCATCTTAGTCTCTAGCTTCTCATGCTTTAAAACATCCAAAATCACCATAAAATGCTCTCCAAAACACACATGCACACCAAAGCTGAGAAAATTGAGAGAGTTTTACAGAGAGAGGGCTCCAAACCCTAATTTTGCCTATATCCAACTTTCTAACGGATTACTTTTCTAAACTACTTTCATCCTACACTAATTCACTGTTAATTCACTAATTTGGGGCAAAATGCGCCAAATTAGTGCAAATCGCGCTAGGTTACTATAAATCCGCTAATTTAGTGTAAATTGCTCTATTTTAGTGTTCCCCCCCTAAATTACTGTATCACCCTCTAACTTACTGAAAAATCCTATTTTAGTGTTTCTAGCACTATTTTAGTGTTTTACCCAGTCACTACACTAGTGTTTTAGTCGTAGTTTTGATTTAACTAACTTCTTTTGTGTTTTTTCTTATTTATTATTTTTGTGGTTTTTAATTTACTTTTAGTTTCATTTACTACTTCTAGTCTTTTGTTTTCATTTTCATTTTTTCATTTTCTGTTTTCATTTTCTCATCATTTTATCGTTAGTCTAATTTGGTTACTCTACCAAATCTTGCTTAACCTCTTTTTAGTTTTAACTCCCCATTTTTTCCCTGAAGCTTCCCCTAATTTCC